>PVLD010016656.1:0-44247 GCA_004027595.1 Dinomys branickii | reverse complement strand
TACTCCTGGGTTTATCTATATCCTTGGACTCTCACCTTGGGAAGAGATATAGCTGCCTCAGACTATACTATAACATACAGGGGTGTATACAAACTGCCATGGTTGGAGGTGGGAAAGCACATATGCTCACAGCGGACCACCCGGCTCCACCCTGTCGTCATGCTATGGGTGGGGGCGGGTCCAGACCATGTGGCTCCAGCATTACCGTTCCCCACCCCTTGCAGCTGGGCAATGGGTCTCCGAAGCTGAAGCTACGAATGCCGAACCGAGGGCGTGGGCCAGGGGTGTGCTTGGAGCGGCAACCTCCTCCCTCTCTATCTCGTCTCCCTCCAACTGCGCCATGTCAGATCTGCGATCCCCTCCTCCAGAGGAGGTTCTGCTTAGACTTTCCGAGGGTTTCACTTCCTATCTCAGATGCCTCCCGAGTTCAGGATATCCACCTCCCTCCTCTCTGTCCTTCATATGTTGCTATATTCCCATGTCTGAGTGGCATTCCTCCGGGAGGTTCTCTCTCCGCTGCCCACCCGGTCACCATGGGTTCATATAACATTCATATATGCAAGCAGTATGGAGACACTCTTGTTGCTCGCATCAGTAGTCTGGGGTGAGTCCTAAAGCCTGTGGACTCAGGGTGTGTCTTTATCAGACACTGTTACTACACCTCGCTGGCCCTCTCGCAGATATCCCTATTCTTGACTAATTTTCAGATGTTAGCCAGTCTAGGGCCTTATCCCCAAACAAGGAGCTGCAGTTGTACCAATATTCTTTTTCGTGATGTCTGTCTTCATAAACAGTCTATGGTTCCCTACATTTCCATGAGGATTGTCTCTGAGGCTGATTCTGAGCCACCTGCCTGGACATCACATCATCTTTTATCCCGCCTGTTGGAGTTACAGATTAAGTCCTAGAAACTGATTTTGGTTATTTACATAACAAAAGGAATGTATCAGGTTTTTTTTTTTTTTTTTTTGCGGTACTGGGGATCGAACTCAGGACCCTGCGCTTGCTAGGCAGGCGCTTATTCCACTGAGCTATATCCCCAGCCCCAAAAGGAATGTATCAGAAGTTTAGCAGATGGAATGGGGTGTGTCTCTGTGCAGAGTATGCATGAGGCCCTGAGTTCAATCTCATCACTGAAAGAAAAGTTTAGCGGGTGGTGCATAATGATTAATAAGATTAATAGCCAATCTGGAGAATTATATGCTAGGAAATTGGCCTAAATCAAGAGAAGTAAGGCCCTAGGCACAACCCAGTTCCACACATTGAAAAGGTCTGTGTAGCTAAGGCTGGGTTATGTTCTTTTACTGATGACAAATGGGTATTTTCACCAAAGGCAGAAGGAGGTGTAGGTGCTAGTCAGGCAAAATACTTCCAACATCCATTATAGGTGAAATAGTGTTATGAACAAAAGGATTCCACCTGTTATTTAATCCTGGGCCCTGGCTCTTAGGTGCAGAGGAAGCTTGAGGCGATATTCATAAGACAGTTTTAAACAACCTATGTGATTCCTGTGGTAAGTGAAGTGCTTCAATATTGGTATAATGAAAAACAGTACAGATATGACTTGGAGAACTGGTGGCTATCTGGGAGCCTTCAGTGGGACAAGAAGACAGTGCTAGTGACAGATGGCTAAGGAATTAAGAAAGTGTAGACATCTTTCTACCTACTCCAGCATGTTAGCTTGTGAAGCCTACCCTAAGTACTTAGAAATTACTTAAAGACTAAGATGTGTCTATTCCACAGTAGAAAAGGAAACCAAAATAAACATTAGGCCTGGTAACTGAAAGTAAAATAAAATTAGTATTTCTTTGCTTACTAGAATTTATAAACAGAATATTACAGTTAATCATTAAATTGTGGGGATTTGAAAGATAATTGCCACAAAGTGAGTTCATGATATAAAAGGCAATCATTCTATTCACCCATTGACTAAAACGGGGCTGGGCATAGTCCATGCGATGGGATTGCCATTGGACCCAGTGGGGGGGGTGAAATCAAAGCTGAGAGAGGAAGGTGGACTCTCACTCTGACAGAGACGGTTTTGATCAAGGAAGAGGGGTCAACTGACACCAGCAGATGCTGTATTAAAACGCAGATGATGTAAGCAACACACTTAATCAAACCCAGAGTTATGAATTAACCTTTACAAAATGAATGGCTTTTTCAGCGCTGAATAAAAAATCCCAGTGAAACAGAAGAGCAAAATGCTGGGACCACACTCTAAATCTGTGTACGATGCTGACCTTTGAATTCTAATTGCTTGTAGCTATCTTAATATGATGGTTGGCATTTTTTAACCTTGCACTTTGGCAAAATAAATTTTTATGACAGAAAATATTGAGGTTACTCAGCTTCCCTCACAACAAAACTAGATTCCTTCTAGTATAATATTATCAAACTAAAATATGTACTTTGGCCATTTGACTTCCACTCTGATGTCAGTTTCTAATTGGTGAAGGGTGAGACTATAAAAATGGCTTTAAAAAGGACATATATTGCCACTGCTTCATTCAAGAGACCAGTTGCGCTATGGGTGGTAAATGTACTGGTCTTTATGTCAATATTCAAAGCCTTAAAGAAGAGCACGCGAGACAATGAGCTGTATTACAGGGAGCAGTCAGAAGTCTTAGGGGGCTAAGACAGAATGTCAACTTAGAGCCACTGGGGTCTTACCTTGCCCAATTCAATTTCCTCCTCTCTCAAATAAAATGACAGTACTTGTCCGCATCATCACACAGGGCTGCCTGTGTGAAACAAACTGCTTAGTCCTTGCCAAAATGCTTGCAGCATTAGCTACAGTGGATTAAACGTATATTAACTTAGAATTCGTGGTTTAGCACAATGAGCACAAATGTGATTGTATCTTAGTGATACCAAGTCTCTCAATTTCACTTTCCTCATTTATAGACCAAGGGTAATCATCACTCCATTGCAGAGCTGTCGGTTCATATTAAAAGTATACAATGAGTCTATATTTACTGAATAAATGAATAAATATCCTGAGCTTAACCCAGGAGAGTATTTTTCCATTGCATTGGAGGTGTTTATTGTAATGCATAATTATGTGCTGAGGTATGGCTTGGGGACAAATCAAAATTCTCAGGCACAGACTCTGTAATAGGCAAGACAAGTCACACTAAAGGATGGCCCTGTAGTGGAAGCGGGTGACAGGAGACTCTTGCATGCTTAGTGATACTTGCCTTCCATTTTAGGGCCATAATTTACAATGGAAAGGTACTTTCTATTTTAAAACTTTTGTTTGGAAAGTAGTAGGATCTTTCCATAATTCATCTGTTTCCTTAATTCATTTATCCATTCACTCCTTCATTCATTATTCATTTTAAAAAATCACCACAAGCTTTTATCTCTTATACAAAGAACATTCTCTTTACATCCACAGGGAGATAGATCATGAGTATAAAAAAATTAAGCTGAGAACTAGAACAAGCTATTTAATTTACAAAATCAGAGCTTTTAAAATCTCACCAGATGGCTGAGTACGCAAAAGAAAGACAGAAGAGAAGGAAAAAGGAAAAGACTCAAATGAATGCCTCCTATAAGGTGACTTAGAGAAGGGATACAGGGCTGTTTTCCCTGCTGGCAAATTGATAGGAGGAAGAAAAGCAGGCTACAGAGAAGTGAGCTGAACATTTGCAAATTTTTAATGGTTACACGTGGACCAGCATAAAGATAGAAATGCCAGGGGGCCCCAGTCTTAGCTTTTACACATACCTCACGTTATCTCACTGAGTGGCTGTGAATAGTATGCCAAAGGCACAGGGGAGGAAACAGCTCAGAAACTGTGTTCTGTTTTCTTTTCTTAAAAATCTGGGTGAATCAGTTCACATAATGTTCATTCACCAATCTGCACTTACTAAAATTGACCTTTTTTAATTGGTGTGTTGTTTAGCCTACTGAACAAATTCTACATTTATATTTTTCAAGCATTTTATTTAGGTTATTTTTATATGACTGTTCCACTTTGCTAAAATTGTCCTCACCTCAGCATGTTCACTTCTCTGCTATACATTTTTACCCCGTTATTGTTATTTTAAAGCCCCTGTTTGATGATTGCAACATGTTGGCAATCTCTGAATCAATTTCTATTGATTATTTTTCTCTTTTTACTATCACTGACATTTTCTTGTTTCCATGTGTCTTATATTCTATTGTATAACTTGATATATAAAAGAAAACCCATTAATAATATTTACTCTAGAAAACAGGAGGAAACATGCTTATAGGCTACTAGTATGCGTTAGGAATGGGCTGTGTTAACTGTGTTAAATCTATTTAATCTGAGATAGAATTAGGTCTGTACTCTGCTGCTACCTTAGTTGAATATAGCTCATCATGTCTTCAAAGATTTTGGAGATCAGCACTTTGCCTCCATAAAGGCTTGATGTCCGAGCACTGGCAAAGACCTTAGCGATTGTTTCCTGAGTTACAACCCAGCTGTCACCTCTTTGGGTTCCTGGTAATTCTTTTCTTTAGCTTGTGCAAATTTTCAAGATCTCCCTGGCCTGTTCACCTCTTTCTTTTCAAAGTCCGCTACAGTGTAGTTGGTGGGGTCCAAGGGTACCCTGGAAGACTTCATTCGTTCTGCTGTTTCCTCCCCTGTGCCTTTGACATACTATTCACATCCGCTCAGCGGGGTCTGTGAGATAATGGGGGGTATGTGTAAAAACGAAGACTGAGGCACTCTGGAATTTCTATCTTTATGCTGGTCCACATGTAACCGTTAGAAATGTGCAAATGTTCAACTGGCTTCTCTGTGTCCTCCTTTTATTCCTCCCATCAATTTGCCAGCAGGGAAAACAGCCCTTAATAATAATGACATGAAAATAATTTTGAAGAGGATTGCCCAAGAATGTTTTCAAATTGACAAACTATAAACTCACATATATTGGCTCAGTCAACCCAAGAATAAAAAAAAAAGAAAACCACACGTTGATGTAATATAGTTAAAAATCATAGTTAAAAGTCAAACTATGGCCAAGCATGGTAGAATGCACCCATAATCCCAGCATTTAGGAGGCAGAGGCAGGAGGTTTGCTGCAAGTACAAGGCCAGCCTGGGCTAAAAAGTGCATTCAGAGCAACCCGGAACTTAGTAGTGAAACTGCTGCAAAAAGACAAAAAAAAATTAAAATTAAAAATGTCAATCTATGACTTTTGTGTTGAAAATCAGCTTAAATTGTCTAATAACAGAGAAGTAGAATATTATTCAACCTTAAAAAGAAGAAAGACCTATTATTTGCAAGAACATGGGTAAACCTGGAAAGCATTATTCTAGGAAATAGCTGAGCCAGAGAAAGATAAATATCTTATGTATCATTATGTTTAGAATCTTAAAAAGCTAAATTCACAGAGACAGAGAATAATATATTGGTTTCCGGGACCTCTGAGAGGGAAAGAAATGAAGAAGATGTTGAGTTTCTATCACACAGAATGAAAAAATTCCAGAGTTCTAATGTATAGCATAGTGGTTGTTGTTAATAATGCCAGGTTATATATTTGAAATTTGCAGAAAATGGAATTTAAATGTTCTTACTCTATACACAAGAAAAAATAGCTTTGTGGGAGGTTAAATATATTAATTAGCTTGATTGAGATAATCATTTCACAAGGTAGCATGTATCAAAATATCACTTTCAACTATATATATAGTCTAAATTTTATATATATATATTCATATATATATATATATAACTTTAATTGTGATTTGAAAAAGCTAGGAAAAAAGAAGAAAAAAGTGGTAAGCCTAGAATTCTACGTCCACATCAATTACACTGAACACCCTAACGAAACATAAACACATTTTCATTTAAGTAACTGGTCACTGAACACACTGAAAGGAAAACTGAAAAGAACGTTCAACGAAACTTCGTAGACAAGAAAATGACACCAGAGATATCAACTGTGCCGCTCTATCAATAGTTGTATTAAATGTGAACGTTGAAACTATAGGGCACTTGCGATGTCAGCTTCAGTCGTGATAAAGGTAGGGTTTGTTAAAAGCATTAGCAAGTGGTTCCGAGGCCCCTTTGGTTTCTTTCTGCTGTGGCACAGAGGCTTCACCGCACATATACTAGAACCACTCCTTCTAGGCCCTGCCACTCTCCCCGAGGATTCAGGCTTCAATTTTCTTATCACTATCAAGTCATTTCTTGCTATACAAACTTCCTTCCTGTGTTCAACAAGACTTAGGACAACCAGTCAGGTTGTGATCTTCAGGGAAGCAGCAGAAGCGGGCCTGGGAATACGGCAGGGAGCACCTTGTACACATGAGGCCTAAGAGGCTGCAAAGGGACATCCAAAGCATGTTGTCCAGGGCAGTGAGCAGAAGGAAGTGTGAGTGACAGAACACCTGTGAAGAAGGAAGGAAGGAAGTTCAGAAGTCAGAGTCTCCTGAGGAGTAGGATGAACAGGAATGCGTTAGGGCTCTTCGGAGAAACAGAACCAAAAACTAAAAGATACACAGTGAAACTGCAGAGATGATGATATAAGTGCCAGTTTAAAAGCCAGTAGTTTTGAGACCCAATAAGAAATGATTATTAAGTTCAAGTCTGAAGGCAGAAAAAGGTTGATGCCCAGCTCAAGCAGGCACGAAGAAGGAGCTTCTTCTCACTGGACACTTGTTTGACACAGGTCTTCAGCTGATTGCATGAGGCCCATGCTCCATGTTAGGGAAGGGAATAAACTTTACACAGTCCATTGATTCAAATATTAATTTCATCCCAAGATGCCCTCACAGATATACTCAGCAGAATGTTTGACCAACTACCTGGGCACATTGTGGCCCAGTAAAATTGACAAAACTCTTTAACACTGGGAGGGAAATGCCTGAGCCCTTGTGACCTTGTCCTCAAGGAGTTGGAAATTTGAAGTCATACCTTGTGAACCTACATGTTCTCTTACTGTGTTTCCTAGCAACTCTTGGATTTAAACAAATCAAGAGACAGTTATGTTCTATATATTTCATTCGATGATAGGCCACATAAAATATGGTGATCCCGTAAGATTTTGATGGAGACAAAAACATTCGTCTTGCCTGGGGATGTTATACTCATCATAATGTCATAGCATAGTATATTACTTGGGCATTTGTGGTGCTGTTGGTATAAACGTACCTCGTGTGCTCCCACATGTATAAAAGTACAGCACGTACGAGTATACACGATATGTAGTACTCGGTAATGAGGACAAATATGTTCCTAGCTTTTTTGTACTTACTGCACCATATGTTGATCATTATTTCAGAGTATGTTTTTGAATGTTTCCTGCAAAACAGGATGCCTTGCTACCCCAGAAGCAGCCCCATGCTTCCTGTATCTATTGAATCTCTGAACCAAATTTAGATGCCACATCAAGTGAATAACTTAAGCCACCTAAGCTTGAATAAATGCAGATCAATGCAGTAGATGTTGAGGTCCACAATGACAGTATCACTTTAAAAACACGGTTTTCCAAATGTACCCCTGTCATTAAGCAATGCGTGACCATATTTAACATGTATACATTATGAAGCACTCTAATAAAACGGATCACTCACTTCTCCAACAAATAGAAAATGTGAATGTCATTTCACTTTTACACATGTATATTATATGTTCTTTTATGGGGCAATTTTAACATAAACATACAGATGATTCAGGTAAGGCTTTGTTTCAGGGCAAGGCTGTCCTGCAAAATAATGAAATATCTGCTCAGACACTTTAGGGGCAAGCTTAGAGCAGTTTCAAGGAGACCAGCAGTTTCTAACATCAGTGCTAACTTTTCTCCAAGGTGATTCCATGGGCAGCCAGTGGATACCACATGGGCCTCCTCCTCACAGCACTGCTTGGAGAATGTGCTATTCACACGGTTCATTGATTAAAGCTGGACTTAGTGATCCATTAATAAGCATAAAGTGTTGGAACAGTGCCATACCACCCTTCAAGTGTGTATTATTACCACCGTTACGTACTCGAATACAAATATTAGCCAGAGGAAAAAGGCTCTGGCCGGGGGTCCTTATCTAGTACTTTTTTTTCCCTGGGGAGGAAACATTGTCAAAAAAGCATGTAATAAGCCCTTATTTTAAGCCATTGTATGTTTGGGGTGCCTGGGAAAAAGGGAGTCCACATTGCAGAGATGTCTGCCAGCAGAAGTGGACAGTTTCCTGGGAAAGTCAGGGGGATTAAACCATTCTCTCTGTTCTCTCTGTCTACTTAACGCAAGGGTGCCAGGGCAACACACTATCTGGTGGAGACCACACGCTCACCTACCATTTGCTGAACAAATATGTCAGTGGAGTTTGGACACTCTTGGAGTGTAAATACCAAATATTTAATTTTCCTTACTTTCATCCATACAACTTCAGCTCAAACTTAAGACTCTTGGATCTTAAGAATGGATTTAAGAGTTTAAAAAACTGGGTCTGCTAATCACTATATTCAGTGACAGAAAGAAGAGAGTTTGCTTTTCCTGCAACAGGGAAAATGTCCATTACATCATTTGTGATCCACTAAGCCATGGTATTTCAAGATTCTCTGGTTTGGAAATGTCACTGTTCATGAGTGATACCACTTCCTTTCAGCATTGTTATTTTAAGAATCTTCTTCCCCGCCCCCATCTCACCTTGCAAATACCTCAGAAAGTCACAAGGAGAGGCTGTTTTAGAAAATGTCTTCATCCAATGGCAATACTATACAAGCTTGCCCTATTTCTGAAAGCACTTTCATATTTTTAGAGCAGAATTTTCCAAATTAAACCTTAAAAACACTTATGACAGATTGAATTGGAATTATTCCTGAAATGGGTAGATAAGGTAAGACTTGTCGCAAACCATGCCAAAACTTCGTGGCTGTTTCTTAGTCACCTGCATGTGCAGGTCATTATTTATGGTGAGCACAGGCGGTCGGTTCTGTCTGGGCCTGGCATGAGCCTCACCGATGACCCTGATGATTCTGCGAGAGCTGGCAGCTTTCTGAGGACCTCCAACGGGGCACCTGGGATGACCAGGGCCTCTCTCCATGTGATCTCTCATTTTAGAGAAGTCAATTCCAGTTTATTCACATAGTAATCATAGGGTCCTCAGAGCAGCAGACAAAGTATCCGCAAAGCACAGATATTTTTCAGGTCTCTGTTTCTATCAACAGAGGCCCAGCTCCAAGTCAGCATGGACTGGCCAAGCATGAGGACTGCGGAAGGTGTGAACACACAGGGGGTCCATGACTGAAACAACCAATCTTTTAAAATGTTGCCTAAGGTATATGGTGAGCCGAAGGCCAGCTTTGCCACTGTGAAGGTTTCATGAGGAACTGAATGAGTCGGGTGTCTGTCCTTCCGGGGACCCCGACGTGCTGACTCCACACACCCCTGTCCCTGTCCCACCTCTCTGCTCCTCACTGCGTTTATTTCATTTCTTCATCACTGCTTACCTTCAGGTATTTTGCTCTTCAAGTGGGTCTGCAAGTGCCCGGCAGGAGTGATAAATGAGCTTGACTTCCCAGGACGCGACTGCCCACAAACAGCCTGGAGCATGCACAGTGCGGCAGCTTCCACCGCGCAATGCAAATACCGAGGTGCGCCATGGGGTTGGACAGAGGTCACTGCTGCAGGAACAAAATACAGTTTGAGGCCAGCATTCTAGGCTGCAGACAGCTTTGCTTAATAAGAAGCATAAGCAGATAGGTACCCTCGGGTGTCTCAGCAGATGAAAAGGTATAAGGGAAAAGGTTGCATCCAATTAAACAGTATTCACTGTGATCGGGCTGTCTGGTTCAGTTCTCTCCAGTGATACATAACAAAGAACCACAGAAGCAAGCAGAAGCATAGATTGCCATGGATTACCATGATAAATCTGAGAAGAGCCCTTGATCAAAGAAAGCTTTCTTACCAAGTAGGATGTGAGCTCCTGATTACTAATGACTTTATTTATAGGGAAAAATGAGTTCTCCCTAGCCCACTGTCTTCGTTACTTTTCATTCATTGTTGAGACAACACACCCAGTGTTAAGGGAGAAAAGGTTTATTTAGCTCACAGTTTAGAGAGGGTTCAGTCCATGGTTGGCTGGATCCAAGGCAGGCTGGGCAGCCGACAGGCGTCACAGGCAATAAACAGTTCATGGCGCACAGGAGGTAGCAAAGCAAGTAGGCTTCGCTTTCCATCCCTTCTATTTTGTTCAAGTGACTTAGGGCGGGTGGCATTCACACCTTTCACCACAGCGCTCTGCACCATGAATTAATGGCACACTCTGGATCCAGCCGCCTCTGAAAAAGCTGCACCTATCAGTGCATGAGGCTTGGGGGGCATCTAAACACAAGTCATAACACCCACATCACTCTCTTCTTAGATGACCATATCAGCTAATCCATGAAAAATGCTGGCCCAATACACATAAAATAAAACCATATAGACCTTGCCCTTGAAGAGCTGACATATAAGAGATTACAGTGGTTTAAAAAAAAAAATGAGGTGTTAACACCAAGCACAAAAATAGCAAAAACATCATATTTGACAATGGCTGTATGATGGGGTGGTACCAAGTCCTTTACACATACTGTCAGCTTAATCCTTAAAACCAATGGTGAGGTGATTATTACCCTCTTGAATTGCAGGGAAGGGAACAGCACGTAGTCGACTAGGTCTCCAATAAGATCTCCAAACATGCAAGGACACAAAGCTGAAAACATTTGGGTCCTACACTCAAACTTAGGCCTCCCCAACTCTAAGCCCTGCATTATACTGTAGTCCCTGTTGTAACAAATAGAGAATCAAAGCAAGTCCGTCAGCGACCTTCACCCAGCCATGAAGCTCAGACTGTCCAGAGGAAGGCAAAAGGCATATAATACTGTGAGGTCAGTACACCGCTATATCTGTAATGGGAGGCTCTGCATAGGGACTATGTATACAGAAACAAAAATTAGCATAGGCAGTTTTTCTTTTTCCTTCTTAGTTCCATCCTGGTTACTTCCTCCAGCCCTTTCTCTAACACAAAGACAATGCTTCCTTTCAGTAAAAGCCTTGGGATTGTCAACCATGCTATAAGCATATTAAATGAGACTGACACACAGTTATGGCAGGCTTTGAAACCTAGAGAAAGAGGCAAGAGAAACTAAAATCACCCAATATGACTGTTTTGTTTTGTTTTGTTTCTTGAGACAAGGTCTTGCTTTGTAGTTTAAGCTCACCCTGAATTCTCTGTGTAGTCCAAGTTGGCCTCCAACTCACAGAGATCTTCCTACCTTAGCCTCCCGAGTGCAGGGATCACAGGCATGCAACACCACACCCTGCTAAAATGACTATTTTCAAAATACTTCCAGACTGTAAATTTATTCTATTTTAAAATGAATTTTAATGATTCTTGTAGTAATCAGGGCTTGCAAGGGAACAGATTTAATACAGCACACATCATTTTTCAGATTCTTTTATAATACTCAGCCAAAAAGTCAAATGTAGAAGGGTGCAAGAGATCTGTCTGCCTGCTACAGAACTAAGGACTCCAGCCGAGGGCCTGGATCCCACAGCAAAGTCCCTCAGAAATCTAGCTGAGAGCCTAGATTTCTTGGCAATGTGTCGTGCAAGTCCCTGTCAAGAGTCTACACTGGGGAGGCCCGAAGGCCAGTGCTAGAAGCTAAAAGTCTGCACCAGCAGGGTGAAGGGTCTGTGTCAGGAGGCTGAGCAATCTGCACTGCAGCCAGGAAGTGATGCTTCTGATGAAGACCAGAGTTCCCCAGGAGAGAACAGTAGCCATCCCAGGTGACTACAAGGGCCCAAGCTCCTCCCAGGAGAACAGCCGAGTTGCATCAGGCAAACCAGCTATGGCAAGATTCTCCAGGAAACTCAACAGCATCCAGTCTTCCCCTCACATTCTCCCTTTACGCCACGCTGGCAGCAGTTCACAGATGAGTCCTCCACACCCAGAAGCACGCTGACTCAGCTCAGCTGGGCATTCTCCCTCAAGTTGACCATTAATTAATCCCCCAGAATTCTTATCTCATTTGATTGTTTTACTGTTTCTCTTGTGTTATCAGTGCTTTGCAGATGAGAAAAAAATATATAGACTAAAATTCTCAACATACCTATATTAGTTCTCTAGGGAGAGTAGAAGAAAGTACATTACTGGACGTCTTAACGAATAGAAAGCCCCAGATGCCACAAGTCCAAGATCGAGGTGTTGGCAGGCAGGTTTCTCCTGAGGCCCCCCTGCTTGTTATACAGATGGCCACCTTCCAGCTGAGCCTTCACATGGCTTTTCCATGGCTCCTGTGTAGCCTTTGTGCCTCTCTACACCCCACTCTTGAATTAAGGCCCATCCTAATAGCCCTGTTCTAAGATAACTGCCTCATTAAAGGCCCTATCACTAAGTGCTGTCACATTCTGAGATAATGCAGGTTCAGATTTCAACAAATGAATTGAGGGAGCACGATTCAGCCTATAACAGTAACTCAGATGTACAGTGTTCGAGCTGGGATACATTTCTGATTGTATCTGGTCATTGACTCACTAAAGCAAAATGCAGTTATCTTTTCCTTCCAGCATTTGCTCACTGCTTTTTGCTAATCTTGCTGTATCTTCACAATGGCCTGACAACGAAACCTGGGACCACTCTTCCTTTCTAACTGGATATTAAAACTCTGCCTATTTCATGGGGATGTGGAAATAACACTTTTTGATACAGCCATCTTATTTCAGCAGCTGGGAATAATTGTTCCCCACTGAGAATCCTAGCCCTAACCCTAAGTCTTGCAGGACTTCCTCATTTTACTTTATGAAGTAGATATACATTTTAATCTTGGCTGTTGTAAGCTCACGACTATATGTCTTCTTGAGAGAACACATAGTCCCAGATAGTGGTGTGAACCAGACACAAAAAAAATCATTTCCTTGTGGAATTTTTGTTGTAGTTTAGAAATTAAAAAAAAAAAAATACGTAAGTAAGTAGCTAAACAGCAGCTCTTTGTAGGGGCTGTGTGTGTGTGTGTGTGTGTGTGTGTGTGTGTGTGTTGCTAGGTTCAGCACCACAGCAAGCTGACAAGTACTCTACTGCACAGCTTTACCTTCTATTCCCCAAACTGGACGATTTTAAATAGCTGCGACTCATTCAGAAGAAAATAGAACAGAAAAAGGCATGAAAAATGATGCCTGGGGCTGAGGAGTCCAGCTCCACTGGCTCTAAAAGAGCTCTACAGACACACGAGTTTCAATCTGAATCCTACAGAAGGCGTTAGCTTTCTAAATGCTGGAAGGAATGTTTCCGGCAAAGGAGTAGTAAGTGGGAATGTTCTGAAGCTCAAAAGCCTTGGTTTAAGGACGGAAAAGATGGGACCGGTGCATAGCAAGTGGGAAAGGCAGACCTAAAATGTGGCAGGCAGCGAACTCCTAATGTGCTGACGGGCTTCAGTAAGGATGCTGGCAAGTATTCCTCATTTAATACCACGCATTCTTGGGTGGTGTTTGCCAAATGTCTTCAAATATCACTTAAATTAATCCTGCTCAGGGTTTGATTTTCTGGTAGCTTTAGTGAGGAAGCACACATGAAAACAAAGAGATCACAGCTAACAATTCTATGCGGCCTTCATTCCGGTTAAAGACTAGCCTTTAGCCAGTTGCAGGGATCTTGATCAAATAATTCTCCACATAGTTGCTAGTTTTTGCTAGAACTAAGTAATTTAACAGCATCCCATTTTTATTATTTCACTGAAGATATTAAGATAGCAATGTCTTAAAATATTAATCCTCAGTATAAATAAAATCTCTTAAATACTTGATGGCAACTATTAGGTGTTATGCAAAATCTTTTCTCATAACTGGAATAGCACATGCGATTATCTCTCTTAGAACTGAAATGTCTTTGATACTTGCATGACCTTCATTTCAAGCTGGGCTGTAATTCTGTTAAGGAGGGGAATGTGGATGCAAAAGTACTATTTGGAGGAATACGTAGCATTTTTTTCTGTTCTCTTAAACACAAAATAAAATATACTGTGCAGCAGGTGTAAAGTTCTCTTTGCAGCACAAGTATAGCTAGAGAAAAATAATTTCCACATTGAAATTGGGATGACTCATTACTTTTTCCCCTCCATGAATATTATAGAAATACTTATCCCTGAACAGCATGTATAAGCAAAGCTTTAAAGTTGAGAACCATTAAAAGTCTGGAAAAAATACATCTGTTCTAAAAACTGGAAACATACTTTCATCCATTCACATTCTGTGAAGGAACAAACTTTGTGCATTATCTGTTTTTATTGTTAAACAAAATCTCTGAACAGACAGGCAAACGTGGGTTTTAAAGGACATTTCACTTGAGAAGTTCATTTTAGTTCTTTAAAAACAAGACTTCTAAAGAATAAAAAATAAAATCCTTCATTCTTCACATCTTAAATTCATTTGCCTCTATTTGTTAATTCCACAATTTTTCATTTCTTTTTTAATGGAACAAAGAAAAGGCTGACATCATTGACTAGGGGCCGTGTAGAGTAACCAAATTAATTGATCACCATTTAAGTCCAGGGGCCGTTCCAGCAAGACTGCTTCTCATAAATGATAAAAGGGCAAAAGGAGTAACGCAAACTACCCAGTCAGAATGTCAAATTAAGGGCATGTATGAAGGAGGCTACCTGTGGTGTTATTTTTGTATCATTTTGTATATCTTGCTGTGTTTTTAACAAGTCTGGTCCACTACTCTATTTTCCTCAATAATCCCACCCTGTACAAACTATCTTATTGCTTGGGACCACTTAATTTCAACGCATCCACATCTACCACCGTTCAGCTATCTACCTGCTACTCAATGGGTCCTTCCTACTACTGAAACACTCCAGCCCATGTACGTGACTGTGAAAGCTGAGCACACATCAAAGTGTGACAATGTGAAAATCAGAAAAGTGAGATAAAAAATGTGATCTTGTACCTTGTGTACAGGCATAGGGCAATAGAACAGCACTGTTAACCACGTTCTTTAGCACACAAAGGGGCTCATCATCAAATAGTATCCACAGCACATCAATTGCTATCAGAATGTAGAATTAGCCCAAGTGACACAAATAACAGAACATACATAAGGATTGGGTGAAGTTAGGGTTGGATTTAGGTTCTACCATTCACCAGTTGGACTGCACTGGACAAATTACTTAAGTCTTTGTTGTCTCAAATCACTCATCTGTAAATGGTGATAGTGCACACCATTTACATTTACATCATAGTACTATGAATACAAAATTGTGTCAGAATATGTTGCAAAGTATCTTGCATAATGATAATTTGCCATTTTCTTGATGATTTTGCTCTTGTCCAGTAAAATAGGTATCCTTCCCTGTCTTCCAGTAGGTGGTAGCGAAGCTAGAGAAAGCCTCAAAAAGCAGTTAAAAGAAGCAAGTTAGGGTCAAATTAAAAACATTTAGATCTCTTCTTTGACACTAAAGATTGAAGGTGGTATAGCACATAATGAATTTGATAGCATAATAATAAAATAATAGAATTTTAAAACACTTCTAAAACTTATGGAAATAATGCCGGGATAAGTAAAATACACAAAAATAAAACATAGATTTAGAACATCAACCAACTCAAAGAATAAAAATAGGTGTGGGAAATATGAAAATAGATGGGGATCTGTGAAGGTTACATGCAGTGAGATAATTATTAAAATACATTTCAAAATGCAGTACTGGGATTCTCATACATATATAAAATAAATGAATATCAACTATCTTAATTAATATACTAGTTGGAGAGGGAAGGAATATGACATCAAACAAAATCCAGAAAGAACCGTAGAAGCTAGAATACCTCATGTAAGATTGCAGCTGGGTTTGATACAGAACAGATTCATTTCTCACACAATGAGAAACCAGAATTTTTGGAATATCATTTCCATTAAACTGAATTTATGTGCATATCCATTGGACAAAAATCTCTCATTTGCTCTTTGTCCCTAGGACATATAAAATTCCGCCATAGAAAAGCAAGGCCAGAAAGAATATATGGTGATCCCTTTACTTAAAGCCAAACATCAGATAAATTTTAGATCCCATAAATACGATTCATCAAGGATAGTTTATATATTTCTTAAAGCAAATATTACAATAAATGACTCTCTCTTCATGCAAATGTGCCTCTTGGCTCAGTCCATGGGACTAGTCACTATTCTTAGCAAATGACTACTGCTTTGATGCAGGAATAAACTCAGGAAACTGAGAAAGCAAAGACATCTGGTAAGACTTATTCCAGTTTTTTCTTCCCTGGTAAAGTCTATGGGATATGAGAGGCCCAACAACAATGCTATTTTAACTACATTTCCTTGACAAGAGTGTGGTCTCACCTGAAACTTAAGAAGTAGTCCTCTAGAATTCATTAAAATGTAATGCATCTGGGAGAAACTATCAAAGTAAGGGATATGGGCGAGGAGGATATGGAATATATAGGGATATCAAAACAATGGGATTAAAATAACTTGGGCCTTTTAACACAAACTGAAAAAGAAAACTGTCACAGGAGAAAATAAATCAGTAATAAAAAGAGTAAAGCTAAACTGAGAGGGTTTGAGCAGCCACCAGAAAGCAAAAAAAAAAAAAAAATTCTTTCACTCTATTTTTTTTTTTTTTTTTTTTGCGGTACTGGGGATCGAACTCAGGACCCTGCTAGACAAGCGCTTATTCCATTGAGCTATATCCCCAGCCCCCTTCTTTCACTCTATACAAGTCTGATATTATAAAAAGTTGGGATTCACTACTGCTGTGGTAATAATAATTTTATGTTTAAAATAAAAAATAAGCCGGCCTGTAATTTAAGTTCTGCAGAGACATAAAGAATGTTACTTCTGGGATATTTGAGTGGAGAAAGACTGACAGGTAATAAAACTATATCTTAATCTGTTGGGATATTAAAATTATTTCTGTATTACATAAAACAGGCTAATTCAAAGTGTCTACTTTTCTGGGAATCACATAGAATTCCTGGAAAAATTTACTGACTGTGGAAAGAAGCAGTACATTTTGTTCAGATAAATAGCTTGAGCTGACACTTGCCTGTTTTACTTAAAGAGGTTATTTATATGGGGCTCCTGTGAAGACTTTCAACTGATTAAAGCTGCTCCATCTCTGTCACTGTGCCAGCCAATAGCAGTGTGCTTGACAGGGTCCGGAAGGAGAGAGAGCCGCATATGGCAGAATGAGTTTTGAGCCCCATAGAAATTTGCTCTCTTCCCACCCCATCTGTGCGCTATGTAGTACTTCTCGTGGCCTAGAGATGCTGAGCTTGAGTCAGGAGAAATGGATAATGGGAAAACGGAGAAACAGCTTTCAGACCATGCTGAGCATTAACAAAACACTTCTGCTCCACAGTACACATCTTAAACTGGGAGAGACAAGGAGTGTAAAATTAACGGAGCACACTCAAAATAATTCCTCGAGTTCGGTGCACAAAGGGAGATTTCCTGGATGAAGGCATTGTCAGATGGCTTCTGGAATACGTCACTGTTTGATTTGGGGGTCTGGGGAAGGATGCGCCGTGCTAATCATTGGCCTCTAGGGATACATAAATAGGTTTTGTAGAGCAGAGAGTCCTGAGAGAATGCACAGCAGGCAAACAGTGTGAGTACTCCTCACGTGCTCCTCAATTCCAATAGTTTTGCTGACAGAGGGTAAGAGAAAAACAGAGTGAGTGATTTGTGTTTTATTATGTTAAGTGTGCTATTTGGAAACTTTTCATTAGTTAGTAGCCATTATCTCTCCAAAATGTAAGAACACCTAGGAAAATATTTTCTCACTGTTTTACTCTCTGTAACTATTTCCTTTCTGCAAACACAGAGCATCCTGTCTATGTCTTTTCTCTAACCCAAGCTCAAGTGTCTGTGCCCTTCTTGATTGCTGATATCCAAGACACAGCCCCTGCTCCCCGAACCACCAGTATGAAATGCCCCTAACAGGAGGACAGGAAGCAGGACCTGGGAACATCCCAAGCCCTTTGCAACCATTTGCCTCCCTCTTCCCTTAGCCTGTCTATTAAAACCTCATGCCCTTGTGACAGGCATGCATACGAATAAGGACCATCCTTCAGCCACTGACAAAGGACCACTTTCCTGCTGGCATCATCAGGATCTAGTCCCAAAACTTCAAGACCTAATAAGACACAAAACTGGCAAGAATTCTTGCTTTGTTCCAAAACTAGAAATCCTGTGTTTACTTGGAACTCAGGTAACTCCCATTTAACTCATTTTTTAACACTTCCTTTAAAGAGCATTTTGGCGTTTGAATGAATTCAGGCTGAAAGAATACAATTAATGGTGGAACTGCTCCCCTCATAATCTTTAGCTGTATTCAACTAGAACTCACTTAAACAGCTTTTCATTTGCCTTAATTTCTTTTGTCTCTAAATGTTCGATAGTTTCTTCTTACCTATTTCTGAAGAGTATCAGGGAAGTTCGCCTGTATAAAGATTATTGCAATAGTTGCCAAAGTTTGAGAGCTATTTCACATATTTCTGAAATATATTTGCCTGTACTTACAAATCCTACCTTGAGTTGGAAATTTATATATTTAAAGTTAAATGATGAAAAAAATCCCAAGTTGCAGACAAAGACAAATTCTCAAATGATCCAGGGCAAAGACACAGAACGTCGTTCTTTGTCCTGCCACATGTTTGCCTCAGTCCCGAGCTGTGACATGGAGTGCCAACTGGAATTCAAGCCTTGAACTTTGTATAAGGGCTTTGAAACATATCCAGGTGAGGAAAGCATTTTTTTGTTGTTGTTGTGTTATTGAGGCAAGACATATCCCCAGGAAGCCTGCAAAGGAAGTCATAGAAGCTTACCATTGTGAGAACTTGGGGACAGTGGTCTCAGTCACCCAGTGTTGAGGACAGTCATGGCACCAGGACAGTGATTCTTCCTAGATTGCAGGCACAATGGAAACACAGTGGACTTTGCAATCATGCAAACCTAGGTTGAAATTTCATTTCTGTTGCTGATAATTTCACTGGACTTGTTCACATTAGTCTGAGTGTTAGTTACATCATGATGGTTATATTATTTCTTATCTCATGAAACACTGACTGAAAAAAAAAGAAAACTAGGTCCAGATAGTTTGCCTAAGTGATTTTCCAATGGAAAACAGAAACGTGGAGTAAAGACAGCTGGCTCCTGAACATAGCACTCATAAAAGGGCAAGTCACTCCGTCTCTCTAAGATTCCATTGAAATATCTATAAAACAATGCAAATGAACCACAGTGTTCCTTCTAGCCCTGTGCTCCTCTGTGTACAGCTCCTGAACACCATGCAGACTTTTTGCATGGTAGAGGAAGGAAGGCCTTTGAGTGGTGCTGGCATAGCCTTCTGGTGTTCTCACACTTTGCTTACGAATGGTGTGAAAAGACTGATGTAGAGAGAAGGTTTTCTTAAAAATCTACACAATAAGAGCACGATCTCCCTTTCTGTTTGGAGAAAAGGGAGTTGGGAGACTAGTCATGGGGTTACTCGCCCCTGAACTCTCTAATCTTGAACAGTTTTTCACTGAAATTCAGTGAAAAGCAGCCCATTATCAATTTTCAGAAGTATGACATCCTCAATGGTGGCATCTCTAGCATCAAGGATTTTTTATCCGAAAACTCTCACAGAATGAGCTTGAATTTTTGCTGATAGCCTCCCTCCTGTGCAGTTTGGATGGTGTGCGCTCTTATGGAATAATACATGGAGGCAGGGGGCTGGTAAGTCGGCACCCTTTAAGCCTGAGGTCTACGACTTTGCACACGTTTTCTTTCTATGGAAATGATTTGCTTTTTCTCGATCACTGTACTCTATTAAATCAGAACATTGTACTCTATTAAATCAGAACCCAAGGGTATAGTAATTAATCCTTCAAAGACAAGGGATCTTTAAGCAGCTCCTTACCTTTGTACATAATTTATTCCTGGAAATATGTAAGAATGCCGAATAGTAGAGATTTTCATCTTATAAGTACAAATTCCACACCTATAGCTTTAAAAATACAATAAAATGCCCGATGTCATGTAATATTATATAATTAATTCAAATAATGAGAAATCAAAAATTCATATCAATAATATAAATTAATTATCCACTGTAATAGCTTATCTCAAGAGGTGGTATTTAGGAAACATTCTTTCTCTAGATGATTTTAGACAGGGAAACAGTGTAATGTTTACATAAGTGAGTTGGATCAGATTCATTTCACTTACGAGTGTGGTCCTTAGTAGCATCCCTTTACCTATAAGAGTCTCAGGTTTATTTCTTTTTATATAGCTGAGTAACACTCTATTGTATAAAAATACCACATCTTTTTTATCCATTCCTTCAGTTGATGGGCATTTGGGTTGTTTACAAGAGAGAGGGACAGGAGAAAAAGAAAGAACGGAGAATATATAAATATTTATGGATAGCTAGGATGATTGTGCTGCTAACGTTTGGTGGTTTATTGAAAGGAACAGTTAATGCTTACATTTTTTTTTGCCAGTTTTGCATGCGCATGTCTGGTGATCTGAGCAACTAATTTGAGGACAACAATATGCAATATAACAACCATTGGTGAATTCCTATCATCTTGTTTGGTGAAGCTCTGTATCGTTTCTAATTTTATTATTATTATCTTTTATTCTTTTTAGTAGTTTGATCAATCTTGCATTCTTACATCTGGTAATCTGAACAATTTAATTGACAATAACAATATGTAATATAACAACCACTGTTAACTCCTTTCATTTTGTTTTGAAACCCTGTATCATTTTTATTGTTTTAGCTTTGTTTTGTTTTTGTCTATGTTGTTGTTATTTTATTATTGATTTTATCTTCTTTAAAGTAAAAAAAGGAAAGGAAAAAATATTTGTTAATATAATTTAGTAGACAACTGGATATGTTGTTATGCTAAAAAATGTTGCTTAAAGAAGATTTTATGCTTTATAACAGAACCTGACCAATATTTCAGTGAAAGTCTACTCTGTTTGGGTAAGAAAAAATCTTACATGGGTTATTTTTCAATTTAACATTTTAACAACTTTTGGTAATATCTCTAAAGTTCCATGCATGTCCATTAGATTGTGTCCTTCCTTGGTGAACTATAGTCACCTGGTCAATGAGCTTATACTGCCTCGTGGTGTTAGACATTCCAGTCTAGGATTTGGTCCAAAGTTACCCACAGACATTTTCTCTTTTTGTGGTTGAGATGAGACACAGAAAAAGATGGAAGTTTCTCAGAACCCAGAACTCCTAGGGTTGGACTGGATTTTTAAACTGAGATAGCTTTGATTCCTGTGCTCAAGGCTTTCAAGCGCTATGGGCTACAACCTGTGGGTAGGAACAGCCTCTGCACTCCTTTCTCTACCTTTCAAGTGTGTTTATCTGAGGCTTCTTCTCTGACTCCACTTGGGCAAGATGTTCCAACCCACTGTGACTGAGATAAGATGGGAGAGAGGCAGGAAAGGGGATGTAAAATGTTCTCAGGTGTGTCATTCTCACATTACCATCACACTTCCTATTTTATTATCTATAGCTGGCTTACAAATTACCCAAAAACTTAATGGTGAGAACAGTAATACATTATGCCCTGGGGTTCTGACAGGAGATTCAGCTCAGTTGGGATGTTCTTGCTTGATATTCTTCATGTCTCTCCCATCCAGTGGTAGCTGGGGCCACATCTCCTGAAGGATTAGGTAGGCTATGTGCCCAAACTCATGGATTCACTAACACAGGTGGCAGTTGATGCTAACCATTGGTGAAATTTCACCTGTACATAAGAGACCTAT
Organism: Dinomys branickii; assembly: GCA_004027595.1. Lineage (NCBI taxonomy): Eukaryota > Metazoa > Chordata > Mammalia > Rodentia > Dinomyidae > Dinomys > Dinomys branickii. The sequence continues at coordinate 22,503 of PVLD010016656.1, read as the reverse complement.
GGCATTTCCCTGGGTTTGAGCTTCCTCAAAGATGGTTTTTGCATAATTAGTCTCTCTTTGCAGTGGCTAAGTTCTAGGAATCCAAGATGGATGCTATTGTATCTTCCAAAGGCTGCCTTTGTGTGCAAAGTATCAACTCATCCATGCTTTACTGATTAAATCCAGCAGGTCAAAGGTTAATCCAGATTCCACTGTGAAGAATAGGCTCTTCCTCTGAATAGAAAAAATAACAAAGCTCCTGAAGCCATTATTAATCTACCTCCTCTACCGGTGCCTGCCAATGAAGACCTCCTTAGTGCTGAAGTCATCTGAAGGGCCAAGTCCAAACCAACAGGCTCAGGGATCTATTGTAATTATTTACAGCAAGAAGGAAACTACCTCTGAAAACTAAGAAAGCCTGTTGTCATGCACCACAGCTATGCTTTGTCTTAATGTCTAAAATACATTTTGTCAGAGACTGCTATGGTTGGTGTGTGGTTAGAAAGTCCCCCAAGCCTTCATGTGTCAAATCTTAAAATACATTATGAGGTTGTTTGGAGTGGAAACAAAAGCCAACTACGATGGTCAAAGGTGAGGCTTTTGCAAGGTGATTAGGAGTAGATAAAATCATTATAGTGGTGTGACAATTCACTTGATGTGCCACTTTGATTGGATCAGGAAACGCCTGGCAGATTTGTACAGCGAGCCCCTGGATGTGTCTAGGTGGGTCATGCGGATGAGGACTCACAGGTGATGTCTTCCTTCAGCTGTGGTGCTCTCCCCCTGCTGTTTCTGGGCCGCTGTGAACTTCGTTGTTACTCTCCAACAATGTTTCTGCCTTGCAGCCAGCCAACCACAGACGAAAACGACGAACAAATTAAACCTCCCCTTAAATTATGGGTGTTGAATATTGTGTCTCTGTGTTGAAAAAAACCTAGTACAATAAAATCCTGCTGGCTTGAAAAGAAGAAAGAGGAACATCGCATAGACACGTCCCTTGTGTCTTATCATGTGATGTTCCTCACTTTGGGACTTTCTAGCAAGAAAGCTATCAGGAGATGAAGTCCCTAAACTTGCACCTTCAGAATCATGAACCAAATTAAACTCTTTTTTTGTTTTGGCACTGTATTATGAGCAACAGAAAATGGGTTTATACAGAGAATCTTCTACTACAACTTTCATAATTTTTCTAGAAAATAAAGAATAAAATAATTTTTTTTTTTTTTTTACTTTTACAGAAGCAAAATTAGGAAAACTTTCCAATAAGCATACATCTTGTTTCCTAATTGGCTGCAAGTTGTCCTAGACAGGCAGCAGATCACCACCGCTTTCACCTTGGGATCACCTATTAGCATTCAGCTGCCACCTGCAAACGCTTGCCTGCCACAGATATTTCACCCTTTCCAACTTGAGAATCCCAGAATTTTAACAAGGCACACTTTTCTTTTGCATATGTGAAAAATACTTCTCTACAATGTATCACTCTTAGATAAATGATGGCCATTATGCTTATTTTCATTATCTTCATAAAAACTCAGTTGTTAATGTCCTGGGCATTTTAATGCTGCACGTCAAGCTAATGTGCAAAATACATGCCCATTATTACCTATTTACTTGGGTTATTGTTCTGGCTAAGATGTAATTTTCCACCAGGCATTTGTTTAGAAATTTGGCAGCACACGGTGAACATTTTCATACTTAAAAAGCATCCAGAATTTAGAATGACACCCAGCGATATTAAGCAAGTCTAAATAATGCTCTCAAATTTCATCAAATATTCATGGTTAATTATAGTCATAATATTTATGTTGCTGTGAAAATTAAGGTTGTGAGCTTCTTGTACACAGGCTAAAAATACAAGCTCACAGACTGTGCCATTCCTTGCCCCTTTCATTACCAGAATTTCTCATTGTCATTAGATAAAAAGGCAAGCATGGTGTTTATTGCCTCTCTAATTCACATTATGAATCTGATATCCCTCCTGATAGATCAAAGAGAACTTGTATAAAGAACCCTAAAACCATTTCTCCTGCTTGGAAGGCATGTGATGAGAGATGCTAAGACTTCATTTTTTGAAGAAAGAGAGAAAGAAAGAAAGAAAGAAAGAAAGAAAGAAAGGAAGGAAGGAAGGAAGGAAGGAAGGAAGGAAGGAAGGAAGAAAGAAAGAAAGAAAGAAAGAAAGAAAGAAAGAAAGAAAGAAAGAAAGAAAGAAAGAAAGAAAGAAAGAAAGAAAGAAAACAGCACACAGTGTTGCTTTGGGTAACCTCAGATGTCCTTTGAAATTCAAAGATTTGAGGGGAAATGGAGACATATGTTACATCTGAAAGGAGAACCACAGGATGCAGAGAATAAGATGACTTGATCCATTTCAATCTATTTCTCCTCTATTGTTGGAAACAGACACACAATTATACATTTAAAAGATAGTAATGGGAAAACATTTCTACAGTGTACCTCATGCATTCCTGTCTGTCTGTGAAGACTATTAGTCAAAAGTAAGGAGCCAGACAAGTTTGTTTTAATTCTTATCTCACTTCCTATGGCTCCCCTATGCACTTGAATGCAAGGGTATAGTAGCTGTAATTCTTAGCCTGTCATAGCTCTGGGCCTTTTGTTATTCTATTTATTCTTTTAGGAATGCTTATTTCAGAATGATCTCTCAGGAGAAGTTTACCTCATCTTTAAGAATGAGCACGAATGTCATCTTCTCTGCAGTTCTGGAACTTTTTATAATCTAGACAAGCTAAACCAGACACATGTTCTCCAAAGTTCTGCTAATGTTCTCTACATATCTTCACGGATACAATTATGTCATTTAAATTTAATTGTAGGTATATATACATATATATTCAAATATATATATTCACACATTTCAATCTAATTGTAGATATATATAATAAATATATATATGTCTCCTTCAAGTTATAAAAAAATACTTGTTAAATTTGCAAATGCTCATTGTATAACAAAATTTAGCTTTCAGAAGCCAATGTATTGAAATGATGGACATGCATGAACATGAATGATGAAATTCAGAGCAGAAATGGAACATAGCTGGATTTCAAAATAGCAATTACAAAATTTTAGTGAAACGAAGAATCAGGTATGTTTTTCTAGTTCATTGTAAGAGTGATACACATCTATCATAATTACACAGCATCTTAATAAATAGGGTCAACTTTCTATTACCTTTACTAAATTTCCATATAGAAGTAGAAGGAGTTGTCATCATTCTACATTTTGTTGCACTCCAAATTCTAGAATGTATTATTTGGTCTGGGGCTTTTGTTTTAAGATAGTCATTAGCAAAGGTCTGTCCATTGCAAACACACTACTGGTCACCTCTTGTTGTATCCAGGTTTGCAAGGGGAACAATTTAATACATGACACACACTTTAAAGGATTATTTTATAATAGTCACCCAAAGAGTCAAGTTCAAAAGAGTGCAGGAAATCTGTCCACACACTAAAGACCCAAAGAATCAAGCTGAGGGCCTGGATCCCATGGAAATATCCTTCATGAGTACAGCTGAAGACCTAGAGCCCATAACAATGCCCCTGAGTTCAGCTGGAGGCCAAGATCCCAGGACAGTATCACATGAAAGCCTATTTCAAGGATCTATGCTAAGAAGGACCCAAGGTCAGTGGTGAAAGCTGGTGCTGCCAGCAGGATGAAGGGTCTGCACCAGCAGCCTGAGAGATCTGCACTGGTGCCAGGAAGCGACATTCAAAGTAAGGACCAGATCTCCCCCAAAAGGTACCACAGCCATTCTCAGTAACAACAAGGTCCTGAGCTCCTCTGACAACAGCAGCTGAGTCTGTATCAGGAAAGCCAGTGTGACAAGCTTCTCCAGGCCACTGAACAGTGTACCATCTTTCCTCCAGAGCCAGAAAGTGATCCTCAAAGTAAGGACCAGAACTACCCCAAAATGAACTACAGCCATTCTCAGCAGCAAGATCCCTAGATCCTTTGATGATGAGAACAGCCAAGTTCATAAGCTCCTCTAGGAGAACAAACAGCCCAAGGAGAGCCAACAGCCCCCTAACCGCACCTCTTCTTCTCCAGTACTCCCTGGGCAATGGTACTCAGGTGGGTCCTCCACACCCAGCACCGTACTGATTCAGTTCAGCTCGGTGTCACCAGTTGAATTCCAGAAGTCGCTTCCATTGCTTTCTGCTACCCTTTCTGGTATTTGCTCAAGCAGTGGAGAGGTCTGAGGCCATATCCTCGGGGCAGGCATAGAACTAGGTGCGGTGGGCTGCTCACTGGTTGCCTAGACTCTGGCCTGCCTCTGGGCACTGATTAGAAAGATTTCTGCAGAGTGCAGATTCTGCTTCAATCCCTTTGTAACCTCCCATCCTCACACTGGATTCGACCATTCCTTCTGACCGCTGCTGTTCCCTTTCCAGGCTGTGCTTTCTCCTCTCCCGTTCTGGACCAGCACTCAGGACTTTGCTCACCTCTGGCCACGGCAAGGGCCAGTGTGCTGATAACGGAGAACCAGGACACCCACAGCGCCTTCTTTCTTAGTTCTGGACTCCCTGAGGTTTCAGCCTGGTGCTGCTTTCTAGCAAGCCTCGGTCCTCCAGCCCGTTGCTGAACCAGCTGCCCTCACTGATCCGCGGCTGCTGCTCCTCCTCTGGCTCCTGTGCCGGAGAGCTCAGAGGGCCGGCGCTGGGGGCTGTGGCCAAGGTGGTACGGGGCTCCAGATCCTGGCAGCAGTGGCGAGCACGGCGCAGACTCTAGTCCAAAGAGGGAGGTGCCGCAGAGCCGCTGGGCGGATAGATACACTGAGGGACTGAGTGGAGGGCGAGGAGAGGGCAGCTGCGGCGGGTGAGGTGCATCGGAGGGGGCGGGGAGGGGGCCGGTCTGAATGCAGCGCAGCTCAAGTGGCTGGTGGAGGAGGCTGGGGCCGTGCTGTTTACTCGGGAATTTGCTTCCCTCTGGCCGATTTGGAATGTTTCTGTGAGCAAGGGCCTCTGAGGCTGATGCTGTGAGTGCCAGACTGAGGGAGCAGGCTTGGGGTTTGGGTGGAGCGGTGGCTCCTTCCTTTTCCGCCTTCTCTTACTCTGAATGCACCATGGCGGTCCTCCGAGCTTTTTCTCCTGGAGAGGTCTTGTTTGTTCTTTCTGAGGGTTTCAATTTCCCTTTCAGATCTTTACTGGGTCTAGGGCTCCAGGGCACCCATTTCTCTCCTTCTTGTCTTTCTTCTATTGCCATATTTCAGCGTCTCATTGGAGATCCTCTGGAGAGATCTTTCTCTGCTGCTTACCCAGTCTCCATCTTACCACAGCAATTCCCAGGGATCCAGTCAAAAAACAGAAGGGATCTGGAGCACAACAGAAAGAGTGAGCTGTAAACAGCAGTGGGCTACATGGCCCCACACCTTTCTAGCTCCAAAACCAAGCAAGAAGCACAAGCTGAGTTACTGGGATTCAACTCCCACCCTGAACTCCCTCTCTGAGCACTGTGAGCCCTGATAGCTCGAGTAGGCACCATGTGATCCTGACAATGGGCTGAGTCAACAGGCTTCAGGACTCACCCTAAACTACTAATATGAGCACCAAGAGAGACTCCACACTGCTTGCATATATGAAAAATGTACAAACCTGTAGTGTCAAACTACATGAAAAGCAGCAGTCCTGGAGCCTGAGAGACAACAACATACTCCACACAGCAGACCCGAGAAAATCCTCCAATTCTTTCCAAGAACTAATAACTAAACTTAGTGCACACCATGACCTACCATGGTGAGCCACAGGTGGAGGAGGCCTCATGCCACTTGTGCCCAGCATCTTAAATGCACCAAATGCCCAACAAGATTGAGTGGTGGGATGAGGCAAAGACATGGAACTAGGGTGTAGACTCACCTCTCTAGCTGGGAGGGGTTAGTGTCCAAAGAACTAATGGCCTTTGTGGGGATACCAGCCACTTTGGTGGGAGCTCAGAGGCCTGAGGGGAGAGGGGCCTCCCTTTGGATTGCATGAGAGCCCGAAGGACCTAGATGAGCCTCCCACAGAGCAGCGTTGGGACAGAGTCCAGGAGTCTGTGGGGGTGACTCCACAGACTTGGATCAGCCAGGGAGAGCCCCCTCCCCTGGAGCATGTCTGGAGCTCTAACTGGCCCCTGGGGTGTGCCAGGAACTCCACTCAGCCCCTGGGGCATGCCAGGTGCTTTGCCCAGCCCTCAGGGTGTGCCAGACGCTCCGCTCCACCTCCAGAGCTCCACTCAGCCCCAGGGCTTGCCAGGCACTCCACCCAACCCTCAGGGTGTGCCAGGAGCTCCACTCAGCTGCCCGGGGTGTGCCAGGAGCTTCACCTGGCCCGTGGGGCGTGCCAGGCACTCCGACCAGCCCCTGGAGCCCCACTTGGCCCCCAGGGCGTGCCAGTTGCTCTGCCCAGCCACTGGAGTGTGCCAGGCACTTTGCCTGGCCCCCAGAAAGGCCCTGGAGACTCACCTGAGCCTATAGATGCGGTTATGCTGACAGAGTCTGGCAGTTCACTGTGTAACCCCACCTACCTGATGGCTATGAGGGCTTGCCAAAAGGTGCTTCTCCACTTCCTGCCATAGTAATTTGTGTACACCCATGTAATATACAGCATATTTAGAAGCAGCCAAGTCTCTACCCAAGTAAAAGCATGAGGGAGTAAATAGACCAAAAGTGCAGTTATTACCAGTGGGAAGACCACTGACAGGGAGGTAGAGCAATGGAGGTGAAGTGGAGAAAATTGATTAATTGAATGAGCCATCATCTGTATAACTGAGTAATAAAGACGAAGATAACATTATGCAATACAACATCCAGTGGTAACTCCCTACTATTTTCTCTGTAATCTGGTATCTCCTTTATTGTTTTTGTGTTAACAAATGCAAAGACAACACTATGTAATACAGCATCCAGTGATGGTTCCCTATTGTCTCCTCTGTAATTTGTATATCCTTTATTGATTTTGTTATAACAAATACGAAGATAACATTATCTTATACAGCATCCAGTGCCAATTCCCTACTATCTTCTCTATAACTTGGTATTTTCTGTATTGTTTCTGTGTTATTCTGGGTTCTTCTGTCTTAAAAATAAAATAAAATTTAAAAAAAAGACAGGAAATGTGCTGCACAGAAAAGTTGAATTCCAGTTGTCAATCCACCACATCTATCAATTCAGCGGTATTTCAGTTCACAATGCTCTCCATGTTTCTGTCGCAAATCGAGCTGGATGAGAACCAAGTCAAATCTCCCCTAAAGCCAACACTGAACCTAATCTGATTGGATTCAGTTCTCATCCAACTTGATATGGGACCAGAATTGTGGAAAGAATCAAGTTTGTGGACCAAGGCCTCACTGTATTAACATTTATTCTCCTAGCCTCCTATATAATTATTTTTCAGGAGATAATATGCCAAGCTAAAATGTTTCCCAGCATCCCTTACAACTAGGTGATATAACCAAACTTTGTCAGACATTGATCAAATATTTGCAAAATTGCTTCCCTCCAAAAAAAGATCTTTAAAGAACCCATGTTCCACAGGCAAGTATCTGCTGTGCTCTGCTTTTTTCCCCTTTGATATGGAATAGAGATATTGTTTTGAAGGTATGTCAGCCATGTAATAAGCGTGTAATAAGCACGTGACAGCAGTAAGAAAAAAACCACAAAAACCACAGGTTAAAGAAGATTCAGGGAGCTTGGATCTCTGATGGCACTGCTGAGGCAGCCTATTTCTACATGTTTTACATGTAAAAAACAAGCAGTTATTTTGTCCCAGCCTCTGATGCTGTGTTTTTGTTATTAGCATCCTAACAAAACACTGAACAACACGGTGATCTGAGTGTGACAGATAGGGACAGGGATGTTAACAAGAAGTGAATTGGTCTGCAGAGGAGAGACTAAGAAGGACCTGCTCACTGACTTAAACCATCTAAAACACTATTATGTAAGAGAGGCTTAGATTTGATATCATGATTCTAGAAGAGAACAGGGATTATAGTACAAGTTAAGGGAATAAAATGGGATACATTAAACAATACTTTTCAAAAACATAAAGGCACCTAGAAAATAAGTAGTTGGAGCATTATCCTTCCATAAAGAGAGGATGGTAGTGTTTGACTGAGACTTAAATCATATGGGGATGTTTTACCAGACCTAAACTTCTATTTGCATTTCAAAACGTATGCATACAGTTAAACACATTTCTGAAGCACTTACCCTATTCCATATATTTTATAAATTTCAAGGAATCTAGGAATTTTTAAAATGAGCCCTTGATGATCTTACTCAAGTTTATAAGACATACATAAAAACAGATCATTTTAATACAATGTTAAGTATTAAAATACAGATGTGCCCAGGGAATAAGCTTCTTTAAAATTGAGATTTCAAGAGACGTAGTCTGATGAAGCAAATTGCACACAGAGAAGTGTCCCACAATGAAACAAAATGCTGTACACAAGGAAATCAGTAGTTTAGAAAGACATAGAAATAAGCCATGGTGGCAACAGAAAAAGTGTAGAAGGATACACAGAAGGATTGGGTGTGATTTGGTTTGCAGGTTGAGCCTAGATTTAATCCTGTAGCCAGTAGTCCCCTGATTTACAAATATCAAAGGCAACTTTTTTAAAATGTGCAAGTGACAAAATGATCAATTTGGCATTTTTCTAGTAGACTACTAAAAGAAACTTCATATACTTTATGTATAATTTCCTAATAAACTATATTTACCCCTAAATAATAGAAAGAATATATTCCTAAAAACAAAGCCAGGGCTCATGTCCCATGCCTATAATCCCAGCACTTAGGAGGCTGAGACAGGAGGATCACTGTGAGTTCAAGCCCAGCCTGGGCTACATAGCAAGACACTGTCTCAAACCAAACAAAAAATAATAAAGTGAAACATTTTAGAAGGAATAATTTCAGATTTATATTAAATTCATTTGCATTGTCCTTATTTTAATCATTCTGCCTGGGAAAATTCATGAGGGAGTTTTTACCAAAACAACAGAAAAAAGGTTACTGTCATGGTCTGTGGCTCAGGAATTTAGTGATTCAGCTGCGTAGCCCTAGCTCTTGAATCTCATGAGGTTGTAGTAGATGGTGGTGGGGCTGGGTCACCTCAAGGGTATTTTTACTCTTGTCTCCCACCTGGATTTGCATACCAGGCTGAATAACATCTTCTAAGGTTATCCAAGTCCTAGCACCTAGAATCTGAATGCAACGTAAGGTTAGAGGAACTTTGCAGATGTGATTAATGTTCTTAAAATGGGGAGATTATCCTGGATTATCCAATTGTGCCCTAAATGCAATTATAAATGTCCTTACAAAAAAGTGAAAAAGAGACATGACATTGACGAAGATGTTATGCTTTGAGATGTTAGGCTGCTGGCTTTTAAAATGCAGTGAGGGGCTCCCTGCCACAGAATGCAGCTCTCAGAGCTGGAAAAGGGAAGGAAAGGAGTTCAGTGCTCCGCTCTGATTTCACTAGATTTGGGCCTAGTGCAACTGATTTTGGACTTCTGACTTTCATAACTGTAAGGGAATAAATGTGTGGGTTATTTTTTAAGCACCAACTGTGGTGATTATTACCACAGCCATCGGAGACTAATGCGGGTGGGAGGACTCAGACAGGCAAAGGCCGGAGGAGCAAACCTGGTTCTTTAGATTCGGCTTCCTACTTTTATTTGATCTCTGTATGGTCTCTAAAGTGCACTGTTGCATGACAGCTGGGATCCTTCCAAGGTAGCTCAGATATGCAAAGGTGCATGTCCCCAGGAAAAAGGCAGCCACGTCAAATTGGTCTTGATTCTTGAAAACTCACTGTAGCAGCCAAAGAGTGTCAATGCCAGTGCATTCTGTGTATTTGAAACCACTTTGTAAGTCTGTCCCTGTCCCCCAAATGAGGAAAAGGGAATAAAGTGCCTGTGGGAGAGAAGAGTGTCAAAGACCTGGTGAAATATTTTAAAGTCATGATCATTAATACACAGTTTTATTTGCATCTGGGAGCTTCATTACTTCCCTTCTCATGTTTAAGTCTATGATTCAACTCAAACTTTTTGAATACTTAAAGGTGGGGATCACAGTTTTTGTCATGGGGGTACCTGATTGACTCACTGTCATTATCTGAAAAGGAATCCTTTGTATTTTTACAGCGCTAACTTTGTTAAAATGTGTCAGATCCTTTTATATGTATGGGTTTGTTTCTGGAGATTTTGTTCTTTTTCACTGCTTCTATTTGCCTGTCCTTGCCCAATACAATTACATTTGTTTCATAGTGGGTTATAATATCAGAGTTTTAAATTATTTCTTCCACATTGATTTGAACTGCGTAGGTCTTGGGATGGGACTAACATTTTAAAAATATCAAGATTCTGATTTATGATATATGCACATACATATCACTTTAAATTTCTCTCAGTATAGTTGGATGGCTTTATTTGAAATCCATTTTATGTAATTATTTTTAGGTATTTGATATTTTAACACTATTAAGATAATAATGTTATGTTAAAGTGACAAAAGCATGTTTCTTCAATTTTTTATTTTGAATTACTTATTGATAGTAAAAAGAAATACCACTTTTGCTTATTAGTATTGTATTAAGCAACTATACACATTTGTTCTAATGGTTCTATATTGTTATAGATATTTCACATACACATGCACACCATTTGACAAAAGACACCTTCACTTCAGGTTTTCCAATCTTCATAGTTTTTCTTTATTTTCTCTTTTCTTGCTTTATTGTACTGGCTAAGATTTTTAGCAAAATGATGAATGAGAAATGTGATGGAAAATATATTTTTATTTCTAACCTCCAGAGAAAGTGGTCAGTATTTCACTCTGAAGATATTTCTTTATTTTTGGAAGACATTTTACCAAATTGAATAAATGCTGATTTTTAAAAAACAAAAATGAATTTTGAATTTTATAGAAATTTCTGTATCTACTGAAAAAAAACAAGGTTTTTCCTATATGATGCTACTGCTGTGATTTGTACTGATGATTTTTAAATATCAGTAAGTCTCGTACTGTATTCCTGGAAAAATGTATTTAGTAATTTTATATATATATATATATATATATATATATATATATATATATATATTTTAAATAGGATTCACTAACAGTTGCTACTACATTGTGTTCTTTTTTTGAAACTTGCAACATGTAAGTTTTAGCTTTATGCTGGTCTCATGAAAAGAATTGGAATATACTCTTATCTGAAAGACTTTGAATATTTTTGGTATTAGTGTTTCTTTTATGGTTTTACACTAAATATTTGATTCATTTAACAGATATTGGACTATTTAAGATTTCCACTCCTTAACTTTAATCTATTCCATATGAGCTATTAACTATATTTTCATAAAAATGTTTTATAATAATATGATTCTAAAATCATTTTTTTCCTGACTTACTCTTCCTAGAAGTATATCCTTTTTTCCAAGTACACACTCCTGATCTTGTTACTTTTATTCTTGGTTTTCTAGTTTATCAATTCATTCTTTTCTAGTCCTCCTTGTGCTTTCTTTGGTCTATCTGATGTTTTTTTTATAGCATTTTGAGATAAAATCATAAAAGGAACATTAATTTTCTTCACTAATGCATTATAGTTCCTTACTTATACTATATATATTATATTTGCATCTATAAATTTCTATTTTAGAATTTTCCAGTTTAATTACATTTTGATGAGAAAGTGTACTCAGATATTCCAGGATTGTAATCCTTGGAGACACAGTAACACTATTTTTATAGCCCAGAATTTGTACCATGCAGACTTAAAAGAATGTACATCATGGCGTTATTGTTTGTAATGGTCTATCAAAAGCAATTAGATCAATTTTAATGCTATTTAAGTTTCCTATGTCTGCTAATAATTCCTTTGCCCCATCAATTGTAGAAAAATGATAAAATCTTCTGCTATGATTGGGATTTTTTATTTATCATTTAAATTTTATAAATTTTCCTCTATGTATTTTTAAATTTTGCTAATATGCTCATGAATTAAAAATGATTATACCTTCCTACTGACAATATCCTTTTATGAAGAATACTTCTATCCTTAAAATTTACTGTGCCTCATACAGCCACTACAGAGAGCATTTGGTCATTGTTTGTATGATGTGCTTTTAATTCTCAGTCTGTCCTAAAGTTTGTCATATGCCTACTTGCAACAGGATTGGGCTCACTTTAATTCTGTTTTGCTTCTATCCAGTCTAATAAGTTTTAACCTTTAGTTGCAGTGTTTAATCCATATACACTTCATGTTATTATTGATAGAGCTAGGCTGAAATCCACCATCTATCCATCTGTTTCTTTTCTATCTCTTCATGAGTTGTTTATTCCTCCATTTCTGGCCTATGTTTAATTAGTTAATTGCTCCTTGATTTTATTTTTATTGCATCTGGTTATTTAGTCTTCTACCCTTGTGACTTTTAGTGACCACCCCACAGCCCCAAGGGCATAGCTGACTTATAAGAAATAATTTAATGATTTTTATACTTTCTGAACAATTCCAATATAGTAGTTTATTGCCATTCTCACTCTTTTCATCCTTGGAGACAATGGCATGGTATATTTTGATCTTAAAATAAATTATATTCTCCACAATACTTTATTTTATCATTTTAAACACTCAGTATTGCTTGCCATTTTTAGAACTCTCCAGTCTTCATACCAGTCTATGCTTCCATTTGGGATACTTTCTCTTCAGCATGAAGAATTCTTTTCATTCTTTTTTATTAGATATATTAACGGGTAACAGAAACTCTCAATTTTCCTCAAACATATTTTTAAAATTTCATCTTATTTTTGAAGGATGTTTTCACTGTAAATAGAATTAGAAGTTAGCAAGGTTTTTTATCTCTTTAAAAATTTCACTGCAATTTAATGGTACAATTCAGGTATAAATAGTGTTCACATTCATTATAAGGAATTTGCACCTGTGCATGATATACCTTGAGGCCTCTTTTTTCCTCTTCATGTCCCCTCTTTTCAAATGCTCTTCCTCTCCCCATTCAAAAAACTCTCCTCATTGTATCCTTCTTTTCTCATTTCTTTCTTTCTCTTCCTTGCTTTCCCTCTCAACATTCCCTAGGTCCCTTTACTTTTGAACAGCTTCTTCCTGTTTAATAATATCTATTGTCCATGTTGGTTCTGATTTACAGTTGTACTTCCTCACAACAGAGAGCTAGTGCCCTATCAACACATGCTTATGTAATTTATTTCACTTATGATTATAGTCTCAAGGTCCATTCATTTAGCTATAAGTGTCTCAATTATATCTTTATGGCTGAGTAATACTTCATTATATAAAGAAAGAATGTCTTTTTTATCCATTCATCTGTTGATGGGCATTTCGCTTGCTTCCAAGATTTAGCTATTACAAACTGTGCCACTATAAACATGGGTGCCCATATATCGCTGTTGTTTGGCGCTTTCAATTCTTCCAAGAAGATGCACACAAGGAACACAGCTGGGTCAAATGGGACCTCTAGTCTTAGTTTTTTGAGGAATTTCGTTACTGATTTCCACAGTGGTTGCTCCATTCTACACTCCCACCAAAACTGGAGAAAGGTCCCTTTTTCCTCACAGCCCCACCAGCATTCGTTGTTAGCTGTATTCTTTATACTTGCCATTCTTTCTGGAGTGAGATGGAATATCAGCAGTTTCAATTTGCATTTCTCCAGTGACCAGTGATGTTGAAGAATGTTTCATACATTTATTAGCCATTCGTACTTCTTCTGAGACATGTCCATTCATCTCAGATGCCATTTTTGGATTGGGCCTTTGAATTTGGATGGTCTGATTTTTTTCCATTCTTTATATGTTTTAAATATCAATCCCTGGCCTTAAAAACAGCTGGAAAAAACTTTTCCCTCTCTGTGGATTGTCTTTTCACTTTGTTAGTGATTTCTTTTGGTTTGCAAAAGCTTTTCAATAAGATGGCATGCAGTTGTTGATTCTCTGATAATTCCTGTGTGATCAGATTTTGTTCATTAAAGTCTTTGCCTATACCTGTGTCTTTCAGAGTTCTAGCCATTCTATTTTCCAGCAGATTTATTACTTCTGTTTTAATATTTAGATCTTAGATCCATTTTGATTTTAGTTTAGTGTGTGATGATAGACATGGATCTAATGTTAGTCTTCAGCATGTAGAAAGCCAGTTTTTCCAGTACCATTTATTAAGGAGGCTATCCTTCTTCCAATGAACGTATTTGGCACTTTTGTCAAAAATCAATTGGCAGAGTGTTTAGAGTTATTTCTGCATCTTCTAATCTGTTCCATTGGTCTTCGGGCCTCTTTATTTTTTGCTAGTACCATGCTGTTTTCATTTCAGGAGCTCTGTAGCATAATTCTAAGTCAGGAATTGTGATGCCCCCTGACTTGACTTTGTTGCCCAGAATTACTTTTGCTATTGTTGGCCTCTTGTGGTTCCAAATGAGTTTTAGAAAGGTTTCCTCTAGTTTGGTGAGGTATGCTAATGGTATTTTGATTGGGATTGCTTCAAACGGTATAGCAATTTTGGGAGTATGGTGATTTTCCCTGTGGTTGGTTCTTCCTACCAAAACAAGTGATATCTTTGCATTTTCTGATATCCTCTTTGATCTCCTTTTCCAGAGCACTGTAGTTTTCAATGTAGAAATCTTTTACTTCCTCTGTTAGATTGATTCTTAAGTATTTCACTTCTTTGTTTTTGTGAAGGGTGTTGTTTCCCTAACTTCTCTCTCAATAAGTTTGTTGTTTGTATAAAGGAATGCTAATGACTTTTGAGTGTTGACTTTGTACCCAGCTATGCTACCAAATCTGGCTATTAAATCTAGAAGTCTGTTAGATGAGTTTTTAGGTTCTTCTATATGGACTATAATATCATCTGCAAATAATTTAATTTCTTCCTTTCCTATTTAGTCCTTCTATATTTTTCACATATCCACTTGTTTTGGCCAGTGTTTCCAGACCTATATTGAACAGGAGTGATGATGGTGAAGATCCTTGTCTTGTTCCTCATTTTAGAGTGAAAGCTTCCAGTTTTTGACATTTAGTATGAAGTTGGCTGTTGGTTTGTTATAGGTGGCTTTGTAATGTTGAGATAAAGGCAATTTATTCCAACTGTCTGTAGTGCTTTTATCATGAATGGGTGTAGGACTTTGTCAAATACTTCTTCTGTGTCTATTGAGATGATCATATGATTTTTGTGTTTGGCTCTGTTAATATGGTGTATTACATGTTTTGATTTACATATGGTGAACCATCCCTGCATGCCTGGGATGAATCCTACTTGTCACGGTGTATAATCTTTTTGATCATTTGTCATTATCACTTGTCAGGAGTTTTGTGGCTATATTCATTAGGGAATGTGACCTGTAATTCTTTT
Organism: Dinomys branickii; assembly: GCA_004027595.1. Classification (NCBI taxonomy): domain Eukaryota; kingdom Metazoa; phylum Chordata; class Mammalia; order Rodentia; family Dinomyidae; genus Dinomys; species Dinomys branickii. The sequence goes on along the minus strand of PVLD010016656.1, from coordinate 7,156 downwards.
TTGGCTAGATCTTTCACTGGCTTTGTTATCAGAATAATACTTGCTTCCAGGAATGATTTTGGAAGTATTGCTTCCCTTACAATTTCATTAAAGAGTCTGAGGAGTACTGGCATTAAATCCTCTCTAAATTTTGTATAGATTTCAGCTGTATATCCAAGACCTGAGCTTTTCTTTGTTGTTAAGTGTTTAATTACATCGCAGTTTCATTGACTGATATTGGATTATTTAGACTATTTATATCTTCTTGATTTACATTTGGTAGCTCATATGTATCAAAGAATCTCTCCATTTTATCTGTTTTCTATGTTATTAGAGGGGAGGTTCTCAAAGTAGGCATTGATGATCTTTTGGGTTTCTGCAGGATCTGTTGTGTATCACCTTGCAGCTCTTGGATTTTTTTTATGGTCCCTTGTTATTTTTAAGAGATCTTTCTTTTTGTGATAACTAGCCTCAATCCTATCTCCTGGGTCTGAAATTCTGTCTTCACTTTTTTCATGTGGTTTTGTAAATTTTCTGTGGAAATTTTAATTTACTGGATATCTGTTTTAATGTGTTTCATGTTTTTATTTCTTTCCTAGGTTGTGCGTTCATAGTTTCCATCATTTTATTATGCTTCTCTATTTTTTTATCCATGTCTGCTCTAGACTCACTGAGTAAGTACTTCATTGGGGTCATCATCTCTTTCTTCACCTGGAAGATTAATTTGATCTGAATTCCTATATAGTCTCATTCACCTGTTTTTAAACTTCTGCTACTATCATTTCACAAATTTCAGAGGCATGTCCTCCATCTTCGTTGATCATGTTGCCCCTTGGATTTGTCCTGTATGGGTTGGAGGTCTGGGGTTGTGCTTCTCCATCTTATAATTGTATTGTTTTTCTGTGTTGGTGCCTGTAAATATCTTACAGAAAGTAGTTTTATCACTATCTGAGGCCTCCCTAGAAAATGTGCATTCTTCAGAGGTGTCTTCTATAGGTAGGAGATTCTTGGGTTTTGTGTCTGTATCAAGATCTTACTTTCACAATTTATTAAGGATGAGATGTTGTTATCTATTTGGCTCAGTAATCAGTCTTTTAGTACTGAGTTATGCTGCTGCTTATGACCCAAGACAGTCACAGTGTTGTTATATAAGGGAGAACAGCTGATTACAACAATTATGACATCCTGTTTAAAATAATACAATTAGCAATAACAGTAGCATCAAGCATGGCCTAGAAACTCACAAACTGTGGTAAGTCTTGGTTTGGTATATTTAACTATAGGGGCAAGACCTAAACTTATATAACAGAGCCCTAACCTTTCTTATTTATTAAGAATGAGAAATTGTTATCTACTTGTTCAGGGAGCCAAATAGATAATATATCAGTCAGGGTTTTAGCAGAGAAACAGATATAACACAAGATATACAAATGTATAAGAAATTACAAGCTTGGCTTAAATGGTCAGCCAGAGTTGGATGAGGAATCGTGCAGAGGGTGTCTGCACACTGGAGACTGAAGGATTCAGTCCAGCAACTGGAGTTTACTGCAGCATTCCATACAAGTCCATATCAGGAGGCTGATGGGTCTGCAATTGAAGGCTGATGAATCTTTACTAGAAAGCTGAAGGATCCAAGGCAGAAACCAGAAAGCCTGCACTAGAAGCCAGGAGACGTTGTCCAAGCTGAAGGTGAAGCCTGGAGCTCCTCCAAAGAATGAAAGCCACTCTCCTTCCTTGTTTTCTTTTTATATCATCTAAGTGATGATTCACCCTACGGTGTCTCCTCTACATCCTAGGGTGTAGAATTGCTGAGCCAATTGCTGAGCCAAGTTTGGTTAAACTTCTAAACTTCTCAATTTGACACAATCAAAAAACCACGACAATCCACCCCTTGTAAACTTGGCAACCAGACACATTTCTTTAAACCAATCACCAGATACAAGGCATGCAGATAATTGTGCCTAACATTCTATAGCTGTCCTTTGTACAAACAGAAAAGTACTAATTCTCTCCCCCGAATAGAATGTAAGTTTTCTTGGTTGATGCTTACATTTGTAAAATAGATCTGGTCAAAAACTGTCAACAGTAACTATGCCATGTTCTTAACAGTAGACTGCCCTGAAATTTTTTTTTTCTCCAACCAGGCAATATTTCTAAACACAAGCAAAATGCAGACCAACTTTTGCCAAAGCACAGTGTATTACCTGGGATCCAGCAGCCAATGCAGTTCTTCTCAACTGAAGCCTCCTAAGCTTCTTCTTAACCAGTAGCATTTCAATTAGTACTCTGATTTTCCAGGATACGACCAAAGTATGTGGTTTCCTGCATACAGGGGCTGCCTCTTTGGCCAATTTCTCAAAACTTTGCAAATCAATTCCAAAGGCTCTTACATGGCATGGCCAGGCAGCATCACAACAATAACCCCACTCTCCTCGTATCAAGTTTGTTGCCATTCGGGGCTTATTGCAGGGGGAACAATATAATACAGGACACATATTTTGTAAGGTTATTTAAAATAGTCACCCAGAGAATCATATGCCAGCAAATGCAGGACATCTGTCTACACACTAAAGAACAAAGAATCTTGCTGAGGGCCTGGATCCTATGATAATGCCCTGCATGAGTCCAGATAAAGACCCTAGAGCTCATAACAGTGTCTCCCACAAGTCCAGCTGGAGGCCTAAAGCCCATAACAATAACCCAAGCAGGCCTGTTTCATGGATTTGTGCTGGAAGGCCCAAAGATTAGTGGTGGAATCTAGGAAGTCTGTACTAGCGGAATGAAGGCTTTGTGCTAGCAGGGTGTGGGATCTATATTGGAGCCAGGAAGCAACGTTCAAAATAAGAACCAGAGCTCCCTGAAAAGTACCACATCCATCCTCAGCAACAGTGATGCCCTGAGCTCCTCTGATGATCAGGATGCCCAAGTTGCCATCAGGATAACCAATGTGACAAGCTTCTCCAGGAAACTGAGCAGTGGACCATCTTCCCCTCTACAGCTGGGAAGTGATGCTCAAAGTGAGGACCAGAGCTCCCTCAAAGTGAAGCAAAGCCAGTCTCAGCAACAGCAAGGTACTGAGCTCCTTGGAGGATGAAAATAGCCAAGTTCATCAGGAAAGCCAGCATGATGACCTTCTCCCAGAGAACTAACAGCTCCTTACAGCTTCTCTCAGCTTCCGATAGGCTCCAAACAGCTTCTACCAGCTCCCAGCAGCCCCCCTCCTTCTTCCCTATTCTGGCTTTTATTCTGCTGGCAACAATCATCAGGTGGGCCTCCCACACCCAGTGCCACACTGATTAAGTTCAGAAGAAATTGCAAAGAAATAAAGATACCTAAATAGTGAAAAAAGAATAAACTAAAAATCCATCAGACAGCAAAAGGAAAACAATCAAGCAAACGAAAAGGAAAATAGTAAAATTCCTCTGGTGTCTACAGTTCTATGGTATTGTTCAACTCAGATCCCAGGATTGTGCTGTGTAATCTGGCCAAGTTCGCAGTAGGATTTGTGCTGTGTATTGGGTTGATATTGGCCTCTGGAAGTAGGGACTGGGATTGGTTTTAAGCAGACAATATTCTTAGTGTCCACTTCTCCTTAACACGATTGTCTCCACAGCACTCTCCCACTTTCTGTGGCAACCTTGGGCAGGCAAAGCCCAGTTTTATTCCCAGACCTGCATAGGGTTGACTCCTTCTGGACCTCTCACAGCTTCTTTCTGTCCCACACCACTGACTCATCTTACACACTGGTTTCTGGGTGAGAGGAAGGATCTTGTGTTGCTGCAAGCCAGGGATGCTTGTCTGCTTATGCTGCAGGGCTGGTGCCACTCTCAGACCAGGGCATGCTTCCAGTCCTTTGTGTTTCTGGTTAAGACTGGCTTTTGGTGCACACCAGAGTGGAGTCTGGGTGGTCCCACCTCCTACCTCTCAGCAGAATTCCCCCTACCAGCTCCATCCTGCCAGTACTCTAGTGTGACTGGAACTCTCTTCCCTCATTTCACTCTGCGACATTGGTACGGAAGTGACCGGGATCACTTCACTACTGGAGCTTGCCCAGAGCCCTTTGAAATAAAATGGCGACCCCACTCACCCACTTCTGCTCAGTGTGGTGTGTGTGGAGGCGTGGCACTGGCTCACCTCACTCACCAGCCCCTGGCTCATCTTCCCACTGCTGCACTGGACTTTTCCTCACTGTGCTGCTGGTCCTACCTGATGGCACGCACCTCGCTGCTTTATCTTCCATTAATCATTGGCTTGTATAGTTTCTGCCTGTCTTCTGTCTTTGCTTTTTGTGTTACTTATTATATAAAAAACATAAAATACGCAGTTGGTATTGTTCATCAATTAACATTTCTTACTTCCCCCATTAGGTGAAGAGATAGACATACTGATCTCTATCTAGTGAGAGATGGACTGGCAGCATTGCTGAGGAAAAATCCAGTTTCTTTCCAGTTTTTCCATGCTCCTTGAAAGTTCCTTCCACTTGCATTGCTTACCTCTTGTTTTTCAGCTTTTTTCTTTTATTTGATTGAAATCCTAGTAGGTCTCTTTAATACCCGCTTTATAAGTTCACTTCTTGGGGCATTAGAGACCTAACTCTTTAAGCTTCCATTCTTTATAGGATGAAAGTCAGATAATTATCATCAGGTACACACGGTGCTTGCCTCATAAGCACCCGTAATTGCAGGAAATTTCACTAGGACTTTTTCATCCAATATTCTCTGTGGACATGAACTTTCCAGGCCTTTGATTGAGAGCTCAGTGATACTTGTCTCTTCTACTCTGAATGTTGTTCCTTGTGACTGTGTCCTTACTGTTTTGAAATTGGTCTTGCCATCCCTGCTTGGGCTCCTGATTTCCTTTTGTCCAGTAGAATCTCTCCCCATATCCACTCTGATTCTTGGTCAATAACCAGAACTGTCAAGTGCCCTTATGGAAGACACCCAGAAATTTTTAGCTCACATAGTCCATCCCTAGAATTTCAGGCCATTCAGTTCTTGTTTGTAAAATCTCGCTAATATGATCTTCGCACTGTGTCCAGTCTTTATAGTGTTTGCAGAAAAACATGTGCCTGGCACTGACCTAGCACATCCACCTGAAGCAAAGGTCCAGACCTAGAGTTATTCATGTACCTCTCTTCGTAACTGATACAATACAAGGACAAAAAGGATACAGAAATTATAATGACACAGTTAACAAGTTTCAACTTATTTACATATAGATAGCTTATGGTGAAGGTTTTTCAAATTGCGTATGGAACATTAAACAAAACGAATGATATACTGCACTTTATAAACCATGTTCTAGAATATTACAAGAGGTAAAATTAAATATGGCATATATGTTCCCTGATAAAAGTGGACTCACACGAGACTGAAATAAAAGGTAACTCGAGAGAAATAAAGAGAATGACTGAGCTTGGTAGAAAGAAGTTTTACCGACCAGTTTACCACTTTGTCACCGTTATTTTCTTGCACCTTAGATGTTCTCACTTCGCTGGGGATATAGCTCAGTGGAATAAGCGCTTGCCTAGCAAGCGCAGGGTCCTGAGTTCGATCCCCAGTACCGCAAAAAAAAAAAAAAAAAAAAAAAAAAAAAACTTTAAGGGGCTGGGGATATAGTTCAGTGGAATAAGCACTTGCCTAGCAAGCGCAGGGTCCTGAGTTCGAGCCCCAGTAACACACAAAAAAAAAATAGATGTTCTCACTTCAATTCACCTCTTCAAATTTATCATCTAGCATGCCTTCAGTGAGCTGTTTATTGGTTGGAAGCCATCTTAGTTTTCAATTTATCTGAAAATTGCTATTTTAAATACTTTATCTTGGGATAGAATTACAGTTTAACAATGTCTTTCAAAAAATTATAAGCATAATTCCACTATATCTTGGATTTTACTGCTATGAGTAAGAACAGTTCTGTTGATAAATTGCATGGAGTGGCTGAAGCTGGAAATCAGTCACATGTCTGGGACTAAGACAAAGCTGGCCAAGAACATGGCATCTCCAGGAACTGTGTAAATAAGCTGATTCAGCTTGCAAACTGGTTGCTAGGTGGAGAGGTTGAAGTTGATATCAACCTCCTGAGTGTATAAATAAAGGCTCTACAGTTCTTGAGCAGTTCTTCTCCTCCCATCAGGGTGAGAGGGCTCCACCTGACCTTAGCTTTCGTCCCTTGTCTTTATTTCTAAATCCTCTCACCAATTTTCCCTGGGAACACTGAGAGTTGTGTGGGATCCAGCAATATATGCTTTTGCATATTTTTTTTCTCCCTTGTGCTTTTAATGTCTCTTTATGAAGAGTTTCAATGTTCACCACTTACCAGCTTGTCAGAGTTCTAAGCAAAATACCCTCATATCCAACAAGTTAGACAAAATGGATTTATTCCTTGTAAACAAGAAGTAAAAGATAGCAGAAGCCTAGGGACAATGCGAGCTAGACTCCAAGGCTCAAGAACATGGCCTGGGGAATAAAATCTTGACTATAGGTGCTGTATTTGCAGTACAGCTGAGAGACCCTAAAGGGGGCTCTCCCTGAATTATATATGCTGTGGTAACAGAATATACTGGGATACAGTGTGAAGAACTTTTCAATCTGAGGCCTGTAACAGAGCCCAGGCTGTTCCAGCCAGCCATTCCTTTACCTTGGGATGCCCCATGCAATTATTATGGATGACCTCAAGAAATGAGGTGGAAAGGCCACCCAGACAATTGCCCTGTACTGATTGCTTTTAGTATTCTGATACTACAGTATAATGTTGTCCTTTTTAAATTAGAATATTAATTGCTTCATCAATTCTGAAGAAATTCTTAACAGTTATTCCATCATCTATCACCTTTTCACAATTCTCTCCTATCTCACCTTCTAAATTTATTTATTTATTTATTTTTTCTTATTTTATTTCAGATAGTTTTTAAATTTTAAAAGAATATATATCTATATTCACATATCTATATAATTTTTCAACACATTGTAAACTGTAAACATTTTCATGGCAGTGAAAATAAATGTGATACTAAAGTAATGTAAAAAACCAGATGGTTGGCAAATACTGCACTCAAAAGAAACATTTATCATTTATTGTTCCCCACTTGCTCACACTTTGAAAAAAATCTGTCACGGAAATTAATTTATAGTACTTCACACTGTGTATTTCACTCATCATGTTTACTAGATATTTTACC
>PVLD010016655.1:0-44248 GCA_004027595.1 Dinomys branickii | reverse complement strand
ACAGGCATATAATAGTCAAGATCCCAGATATCCAGCAAAAGAACACAATATTAAAAGCTGCTAGAGAAATGAAACAGATCACCTATAAAGGAAAGCCCATCAGAATCACAGCAGACTTCTCAACGGAAACCATGAAATCAAGAAGAGCTTGGAGCGAGATACTACAGATTCTGAGACAAAACAACTTCCAACCCAGACTGATGTATCCTGCAAAATTATCCCTCAAATTCATTGGAGAAATAAAATATTTCCACGACAAAGAACAACTGAAGAACTTCATGAGTGCCAAACCAGCATTGCAAACAGCACTAAAAGATATTCTAGACAGAGAAAAAAGAGACCACAATCCCAAGAACAACAATAGAAATAACTCCCTAAACAGAACAAGCAAGTAAACAGTCAGCAAACGAAGAAAAACATCAAGTAAATAACATGACTAGAATAAGCCAACATATAACCATGATAACCATTAATGTAAATGGCCTCAACTCAAAAGTCAAAAGGAAAAGATTGGCAGAGTGGATTAAGGAAAACAATCCAATGATATGCTGTATACAGGAAACACATTTTACTCAAAAGGAAATCCACAGGTTGAAAGTTAAAGGATGGAAAACAATTCTCCATGCAACAGGTCCCCAGAAAAAAGCAGGGGTAGCTGTTATGTTTGCAAACAATGTAAACTTCAAACCAAAAACAATCAAAAGAGATAAAGAAGGCCATTACATACTAGTTAGGGGAAAGCTGCAAGAGGAAGAAGTAACAATCCTAAACATTTACGCACCAAAACATGGAGCACCTAACTTTACAAGTCAAATCTTAACAGATGTAAAAAATCAAATAACTAATAACACTATTGTAATAGGGTTACCTAAACACCCCTCTGACGCAAAGGACAGGTCAATCAGACAGAAACTCAGCAAAGAAATAACAGACCTGAACCAAAAGTGTGAACAAATGGACTTAGTAGACGTATACAGAGTGTTCCACCCCACAATATCAGAATACACATTTTTCTCAGCTGCACATGGGTCTTTCTCCAAAATAGACCACATTCTAGCCCATAGAGCATATCTACTTAAATGCAAAAGAATTCAAGTTATCCCATGCATATTATTGGACCACAGTGCAATAAAATTGGAAATTAATGACGAAGAGAACTCCAAAAACCACATAAACACGTGGAAATTACATGACAACGTCCTGAATAACCAATGGGTCACACAAGAAGTTAAAGAAGAAATTAAAAATTACCTACAAATAAATGAAAACAAAAGTACAACCTACCGCAATCTGTGGGATGCAATGAAAGCAGTCCTCACAGGGATATTTATAGCAATGAAATCATATACAACGAAAATAGAAAGAGAGCAAATAAATAACCTATTGATACACCTCAAACTGTTAGAAAAAGAGCAACAAGCCAAACCAAGAGCCCAAAGAAGGGAGGAGATTATAAAACTCAGGGCAGAAATTAATGCAATTGAGATGAAGAAATCTCTACAAAAAATTAGTGAATCAAAGAGTTGGTTCTTTGAAAGAATAAATAAAATTGATAAACCCCTAGCCAACCTTATCAAAAAAAGAAGGGAACGATCTCAAATTCATGCAATATGGAATGAAAAGTATGAAGTCACTACAGATCCCACAGAAATCCAAAAGATCAGTAATACCTACTTTGAAAATCTGTATTCCCATAGGATAGAAAATACAGAAGAAATGGACAAATTCCTAGAAAGGTACAAATTGCCAAAATTGAATCAGGAAGACGTAAAAATCCTGAACAACCCAACATCAATTTACGAGATTGAAAACGTCATTAAAAACTTACCAACAAAGAAAAGCCCAGGCCCTGATGGATTCACAGCAGAATTCTATAAAACATTTAGAGAAGATCTAATGCCAACACTCCTCAAACTCTTCAATGAAATTGAAAAGGAAGCAACTCTCCCGAACGCATTTCTGGAGGCAAGTATTATACTGATACCAAAACCAGAGAGAGACCCAACCAAGAAAGAGAGCTACAGGCCAATCTCGCTAATGAACATAGATGCAAAGATACCCTACAAAATACTGGCAAATAGATTACAGCGAATCATAAGGAAAATTATACACCACGACGAGGTAGGTTTCTTTCCAGGAATGCAGGGATGGTTCAATATTCACAAATCGGGGCTGGGGGTATAGCTCAGTGGCATAAGCGCTTGCCTGGCAAGCGCAAAGTCCTGAGTTCGATCCCTGGTACCGGAAAAAAAATCAAAATATTCACAAATCAATTAATGTAATACACTATATTAATACAGTCAAAGACAAAAACCACATGATCATCTCAATAGATGCAGAGAAGGCTTTCGATAAAGTCCAACACACATTCATGTTAAAAACCTTAGAAAAAATAGGAATAGACGGCCTATACCTCAATCTGATCAAAGCCATCTACAACAAACCAACAGCCAACATCATACTAAATGGACATAAACTGAAAACTTTCACTTTAAAGTCAGGAACAAAACAAGGATGTCCATTGTCATCACTCCTATTCAACATAGTTCTGGAAGCACTAGCCAGAGCAATCAGACAAGAGAGAGAAATAAAAGGAATAAGGATAGGAAAGGAAGAAGTGAAACTATCACTATTTGCAGATGACATGATACTATACATGGAGGACCCCAAAAACTCCACAAGAAAACTCCTGGAATTAATCGACAAATTCAGCAGCGTAGCTGGATACAAATTCAACACCCAAAAATCAATAGCATTCCTATACACGAACAACAAACAGACTGAGATAGAAATTGAGGAAACCATACCTTTTATAATAGCAACCAAGAAACTGAAATACTTAGGAATCAATCTAAAAAAGAATGTGAAAGATTTATTCAGTGAAAACTACAGTATTCTGAAAAAGGAGATTGAAGAGGATTTCAATAAATGGAAAAACATACCCTCCTTATGGTTAGGAAGAACTAACATTGTAAAAATGGCCATACTACCAAAACTGTTGTACAGATTCAATGCAATTTCCATTAAACTACCATTAGCATACCTCACAGATCTAGAGAAAATATGCCTCAAATTCATCTGGAACCAGAAGAGACCCAGAGTAGCAAAAGCAATCCTGGGCAATAAGGACAAATCAGGTGGAATCACAATCCCTGACCTGAAATTATACTACAAAGCTACTGTAATAAAATCAACCTGGTACTGGCTAAAAAACAGACCTGAGAATCAATGGAACAGACTGGAAGATGCAACCATAACGAAAAACCCACTCAGCTACCTAATATTTGACCAAGGGGTCAACCAAACCCACTGGAAAAAAGAAGGCCTGTTTAATAAATGGTGCTGGAAAAACTGGCTTGCCTCTTGCCTGAAACTGAAAATAGACCCCAGTCTATCACCATGCACCAAACTCAGGTCAAAATGGATCACAGACCTCAATATTGAAACAGAAACGCTAAATCTATTGGAAGAGAAAGTAGGTAAAAATCTTGAAGACATAGGAGTAGGCAGAGAGTTCATGAACAAAAATGAAACTGCAAGGGAAACACTTCAAAGAATCAATAATTGGGACCTCATTCTACTGAAAAGTTTTTGTACATCTAAAGAAACCACCAGCAAAGTAAAAAGAAAACCCACAAATTGGGAAAAAATCCTAGCTGGCTGTCCCTCAGACAAAGGTCTTCTATCTAGAACATACAAAGAATTAAAAAACATGTACCTATCCAAATTCAAAGACCCAATCCAGAAATGGGCATCTGAGATGAATACACACTTCTCAGATAAAAAAATACAAATGGCAAATAAATATATGAGAAAATGTTCCACATCCTTAGTCATTCGAGAAATGCAAATAAAAACAACATCAATATTTCATCTCACCCCAGTAAGACTAGCCAGTATGAAAAAGTCATCCAATAACAAATGCTGGCGAGGCTGTGGAGAAATAGGAACTCTATTACATTGCTGCTGGGAATGCAGACTGCTGCAACCACTGTGGAGAGCAGTTTGAAGATTTCTCAGCAAACTAGGTCTAGAGGTTCCATTCAAACCAGCTATTCCTCTTCTGGGTATTTTCCCAGAAGATCTGAAAACATCATATCACTCTGATATATGTGCACCCATGTTTATAGCAGTGCAATTTGTAATAGCTAAAATATGGAAGCAACCCAAGTGTCCATCCACAGAAGACTGGATTAAAAAATTGTGGCATTTTTATATAATGGAATATTATTCAGCTATAAAGAAAGACAGTTTTGGGGACTTTGTAGGCAAGTGGTCAAAACTGGAGTCCATACTCATAAGTGAAATAAATCAACGGTACATGTGCAGGCAACGTATTTTATCACTGGTGTAAGAACCTGAGGGTGGGAATATAAACTAAGAGACATGAAGGAAATCTGTTCAAAAACAAAGAACAGATGGAACGAGGGAAAGGAGAAAAGAAAGACAAAAATGTATGTATGTATATATGTATATACATATATTCAGGAGGGCTAACAGGATGCTACTATTATATTATGTCACTTAATGCTAAGGAATGGTCGATGACGGGTTATTCGATCAATCTTGTATGTCTGTATGTGTTATCCTGAACACACACTTCGAAGATATCAATATGCAAAGCAGCAACTATTGGTGGTGTTTTTTTTTTGTCTTTGGTTTTTTGTTTTTTGTGTTTTTCTGTTGTTGAGAGGATTAATTGTCTGACCAATTTTGCATGTCTGTATCTGGGTTCATATATATACACTTCGAACATATCAATAGGTAAAGGAACAACCACTGTTGAGTCCATGTCACCTTGTCTGTAAATCAGTTTTGATTGTACTATTTTTATGCTAATTTGTGTCTGTTTGTTAATATGTTTTTGTGCTTTTATTTAAAACAAATAAATAAATAAAACGCCAAAAAATAAATAAATAAATAAAAACTATTTAAAGCTATGAAAGGGTATTGAATTTTGTTAAATGCTCTTTTCCTGCATCTTTTGAGATGATCTTACAATTTTTCTTCTTTATTCTGTTAATAGGATGAATTAAATTGGTTGATTTCTTAAGTGTTACCCATTGCATTCCTGGAGTAAACTCTGCTTAGTAATAATCTATTGTCTTTTTTATATATTGATAGACTTCTTTCAAGGATGTTTTGTTAAAGATTTTTTGTGTCTTCGTTCATGAATAATATTGACATATAGACTTCTTTTCTTGGAATACCTTTGCATCAGAGATGTGTTGAAGATTACTACAAATTTTTTGCTGCTGTGCTGTTGAGAAGTTGAGGGCTAATTCTCTTCTCTTCAAATCTGAGCTGCCTTAATATTTCCTTGGCCAATCAGACTGCACTTCCAAAACTGCATGGTAAGCTTTACACTTCTTCCCAGGCCTGTTGGAAGGCCCTACTTAGGGGGCCAACTACCCTGAGGCAGCCATGCAGTGAGGGAACCTGAGCTAAACGAGAGTCTAAGTGGAGAGAAGAAGAAGATGCCCAGCTGCCTTCAGTTTTTACATACCCTAATCACTTCACACCAGCCCAGGCTTCAGACATCGTAGAGTATAGGCAAGCCATCTCTGCTGTGTTCTGTCGAAGTTCCTGGCTCCAGAATTAGGAGATATAGGAATTTCAACTTGGATTTTTAGCCACTACTTTTAGGGATAGTTGCAAGGAGATAACCAGCAATAGGATTATGCTGGACTCATACAAATTTTTGTGATATATTTCTTCTCTGTTTTCTAAGATCTTCTCTAGAACTAGTATTTACTCATGAAACTTTTTGATCAAATTTGCCAGTGAAACTATCTGAGTGGGAAATTTACATGTTATAAACCTAATAGGTACAGTATAGAGTTATCCATTCTTACAGGGAGATCTTTTAGGATGTTAATACATCCTATCACACTTCCCTTATAGGAATGCCTACTAGATTTCCTTGCACTGAGACGCCCTCCCACACCCTGTAAAGCCCCTTGGCATGTAGCCCCTGCCTGCTTTTTTTACCTCACCTGGAAACACATTCTTGATGTTTACAGGCTGACTCCTTCACATCCTTTACATTTCAGCTCAGGTGTGACCTCCCTAGGGAAGTGTTTTTGACCAACAAGTCAAAATACCCCTCTTGTTGATTGCTCTATATCATATTATCCATTTAAATTTTTACACCATTTATCACTTCTCCACACTGTCCTTGCTCTTAGTGAAGGCACTCATCTCATCAGACTTTCCTAGAATTTCAGGTCCATGTAAGCAGGGACCTTTGTGATTTTTCCATGGTTGTATCTCTGAATACGGTTCATAGAAGGTAGTAAATACATATTTGCCGAATTATTGACTCACTGCCCTGGACCCCCTCAGCTCTGACCTGATTGTACTCTTCCTTGATTGGTCCCAGAAATAGGCAGCATCAGGTCTAAGAATGGGCCAGTTTCCAGTGGCCACACCTTCCACAGGTCAATTGTCCTACCAGGACCAAATTCACACCTGGCTCCCTCTCCCATTGTTAGCAAATGAGAGGCCACTCTGAGGCCATTGAAGAAAGGGACTTCACATAGCTTCTGGGAGCGAAGCTGTAGCTACTAGTTCTAGTTCAGAGCCCCCCAAGTCCAGCTGTATCTTTGAATAAATCACTTCCCTTCTCTGAATCTTGCCTAGTGTAATGTATACATTCAACCATTCTTGGCTAAACATCAATTCCACCCTTGCATTATCATTATTCTAACTTACACCAATACCTTTGCTACAGATGAGGAAGCTGAGGCACAGAGAGGCAGAGTAGCTTCTCTGCTAGAAGTACTAGAGCTCATAGATTTTCCCCTAGATTTATGATCCCACCAACGAGGGCATCAATTTCAGAGATTAACAGCTGCAAATGATGGCATCAAACCAGCTGCCCCAGCAGCCCTCAGAAGTGCATCTCCAATTCAGGTTTATCTTCATTAAGCAAGTAATTCATTACAGGCAGTAAGCATTCACATCAGAGCGAGAATATTAAAAAAGTAATTATATTTTTCACAGTGCAGCTTTCTGGATAAATTGTATGCAAATTGCTGTCTAAATCAGACTGGCAGATCCCAAGCAGGCCTCAGAACTACTCAGGGGCATATTTTTGAGGCTGGACTCACTTCTGTGAGTGTCTGGCACAGGGTCTTTCATTCAACCAGAGAAGGCTCACAGGAGTAGCCATTATGATGTCTTCACTTCCTCTTCCCCTCCTCCTGCCTTCTGCCTTCTCCTTAGCCTCAGTTTCCTCATCTGTAAAACAGGGCTTCTACAAGGACTGAATAAGGGAATGTCAAGCCCAGTGTCTAGCACAGCATGTGTCTACCATAGATATGGGGGTAGTTGACCTCAGAAAATGGCCAGACAGCCCTCGGGAGGACTATAGATAGACCAGGAAACACCAACACCTACAGGTCCAGAAACAGGGTGGAGACATCTTCTGGGGTGAGGCAGAGGGCACTGATGAGGGGCTGAGAGTTTGCTTCTCATCCTGGCTCTGCCATCATCCCATGGTGTGACCCCACTTTCACTGCTTGTCCTCCAGATTTCGTTTGATGTTCTGTGCGATCAGGTCCTGGGTGACACTCCCTGGGGAGGGCACAGAATGCCACCGCTCCCAGTCTGCCTGGTCCCTGACCTCTGGGAACCAGAAGGCCCAGGGTGAAGGGGGGCTTGAAGAACAAACAGATTGCTCCTCTGTTTACGGATGGAAAAGGAGCCCAGAGAGGGTGGAGGTGACTCTGAGTCACAGGACAGTTAACTGAAGGAGTCAGAACCAGAATCTCAGGTCAGGGTGGCTCCCCTCCCCCCAACTAACCCCCATTGTCAAATGGGGGCACTTTAAGGCCTTTGCTAGAAACTGGAAAGTACAGCCTGCACATCAGGTAGGGTTAGCCTTATCTCCAGGTTAGGCTATGATGCTGGGTGTGGGTCTCGGGTGGATTACTTCCTATCTAAACCTCATTTCCCCATTTGTCAAATGAGGCAGCTGGGAGACCCATCTCTCCAGACACCTACCATGAGACTTACTTACTAGATAGGATTTTAATGACATCCTTTCCCTTTCCTGCATGCAAAAACACTGAGAGGAGACCTGGACCTAAGAAGTTGAAAGTAGATAGAGATGGCTGGGTCTAGCCAAAGGGGTCTTGGTGCCCATTCCTGCCCTACCCCACCCACACTCTGGAATCCAGCTGATGGTGAAGGTAAGGGCTACTACACCAAGTCCCATTGTAATGAGAGCCACTTGTTACAGAGCCCAAGTAACCCAGAGCCAAAACCCAGAACCAAGGCTCTCCAAGAGCCTTGAGTATCAGACTGTGTCACACAGTTCCATAACAATGTGCCACACTGGGACACAGACTGTGTTGCAGGCTATGGCTATGTCTGCAGCTATAGTCACTAAAAACCTAACCACATCTAGACACACTCTGGTTGGCATTCATGGGACACTCATAGGAACAGCTGCCCACACCATCCTAACTAGATAAGGCCATACCTAGTAACACTTTGACACAGGGACACCCAACAACATCTGGCCACTATGAAGCTTTGGGTGGTAGATGTCCCACAGGGCATATCATAGTCATACTAGCACACTGGGTTATACCAGCACAGATCTCACTGGGAAAACAGGTGCTCCTGTTGTGACATGACCCCTGTCAGGGGTTGTGGACAAAGGGAATCCAGCCTTTGTCCACAACCCCTCAGCTGTGCAGACCCTCAACTACACAATCATAGGGCTACTGAAGTCTGGCTACCATGCCCTGGGGCAGCAGGTGCCCAGGCTGTACACATGATCACTTGCTTCTGTACATGGCTAGAGGCATGCTGCATTATACCTATGTCTTTCAGGTCCTTCCTGTCCCCTGTGTTGCTCAGACTGCATTTTGAAGCATCCAGTCATGCAGGGGAAACCCCTGCCTCTTTCCCGACCCTGACAACTCTGAGACACAGGCCAGGCAGGCCCTTAGCAATCCTCCTGCTCATCCTTCACTGAGGCTGGGCTTGGGTGGCTTTGTGGTTGGGAAGGGTCACAGAGCTTTCTTCAGGCTGTGAAAATCCTCCTAGGTTCTGGGAGTTTCCTCTCTGACTGGCCTTTCCTTCACTCATCTTTCCAGAAGAAGCTCAAGGCTTCCCAGAAGCCTTTCATAACTGTCCCTAGTAACATCGCCCCTGGGTATAGTCATGGGCAAGCCTTGACCCAAGAATCAGGAACCCAGAGTCATAACCCCAGCTCCTATTCTAATTTTTTGGGTGAGTCTGGGCTCATCTATTCTCTTGGGGCCTCAGTTTCACCTCTGCCACCATGGAGGTGGGGGTGGAGTAGAATGAGGAAGATTTCTCCAGTTGTGCTTACCCCAAGGATGGAGGCATCCAGAACCAGAATCTCTGGACACCAGCCCTAGTGCTCTTCCCCAGCTCTAGGCTGTGGCCCCAGCATCACTGGCCAACACAGAGCAGAGCAGTGCAGGGAGCAACACTATCCAGATTGGAGAACTGTGGGCTCACACAGTCCCTCTGAAAGTCACAGATCACACTGTCGAGTTCTGCAGCTTCTCCTACAGGACCTGACAAACAGGAGTCACTTCACAAACATTGCTAAGTTGAGTCTAATTCATTCTTCCTTAGCCCTGTAGCCTTGGGCAGGCAACCTCGTGTCTCTAAGCCTCACTGTCTGCCACTGGGAAACAGAGATAAAAGCTTGCCCTTGGCTACATGTGGTCATGAGGATCTGTGAAATACTGCATGAGAAAGCATCAGCCAGAACCTGGTCCAGATGGGCCCAGCAATAAGCACGTCCACACCCTCCCCCATCAAACCTTTGCACTCACTCATCTGGCTCTGGAGTCAGGCTCCCTAGAGCCGGTGAGTTTGGGGAGAATGAGTTTGCCCCAGGAACCGGCTATGGAAAATGGACAGAGGAGAGCGGTGTGTGCCAGCATCCCTGCAAGGAGCTCAGCCGATGGGAGCAGCTTGCTTTTCTCTTTTGTCATGAAGAGGACATGCCAAGACTCTGAGCAGACAGCTGGACTGGGGGAGTAGGAGAAGAGAGGGAGATCAACACTTTTACCCACAGATACTTAGGTTCTTTGCTCCAGAGACCATGGAAGGGAGCCCCTCGGTGACAGCCCCAGCAGCCCTCTCCCAGAATAGCTTCTCACCCTGCTCAGAAAAGCCTGCCTCCCTGGACATCCTGTGTTGTTCCCAGGTCTACCCTCCAGGTTTAGTGCGTCTGCTCCTTCTGCTCAGGATACACAGATTAAGTGGGTGCCCTGGCCCTACCCTCACCTCCCAGTCCTCCTGTGTGGGTTGACAGCAATGCGACTGTTGTTTCTACACTGGTTCTAAACCTCAGGGGCTCAGAAATGTCCCTGTCTTTCTTTTTTTTTTTTTTTTCCCCCGGTACTGGGGATCGAACTCAGGACTCTGCGCTTGCTAGGCAGGCGCTTATTCCACTGAGCTATATCCCCAGCCCCTGTCCCTGTCTTTCTAAGAATCTGTACCCACTCACACACACACACGCAGATATCAGGGAGAGCACATCTACTCTCCTGCACAGGAGCTGCTGCCCCTCCTCTCCAGGGCCCCCCTGTCTGCTAGAACCAGCCTGGAAACCAGGGTGGGGAGCAGGGAAAAGGGAGGACACATCTCCCACTCAGAACCCTTCTTTGTCCCCCTCCCCCTGCTTTCTGCCACTTTCCTATGTCAGGGCCATGCTGATGACACCAGAGAATCCATCAAATGCCACCCCCATGTCAGGTCATGTCACAACATAATTAAAGCATTAGATCTTCGTGATGAAGCCGTTGCCATCAATTCTGAGAATGACTGATCCAATCTACAGAAAGGGGAAATTTCTCTGCCTGCCAGAAGCACCACAGCTGCCTTTCCCTCCCCAGGAAAGGAAATGGCATTGCTTGTTCTATTTGGAGCTCCAGGCCCCAGTCTGACCTGGGAGAGGCTCAGCTAGCCTGTGGGGTGTGTTCCTTCTACCGCCGGGTCTCCCGAGGGTCAGCGGAGCCAGATGTATGGGGACTCTTCCCAGCTCAGTCACTGAGTCAACCTGTGACCTTTGGGAAGGATCCTCCTCCCTACGTCTGAGGTTCAGTGCCTTCTTGTCTAAGTGGCTGGGGGGAAAGGTGTCTTGATTTCTGACGACTGTGGAGGTAGAAGACTCAGAGATTCACAAATATGGAGACAGATGACTTGAGTTCCATCCTGACTTGCACAGCTGTGGTCACAGGGGTTCTCTTTTCTTCCTCCTCTCTCCTATAGGAGGGGGCAATAATGGATGCCTCACAGGACTCCTATAAAAATTAAAGGAAGGAATGTCTTTTTACTCCTGTAAAAAATGGAAGACACAAAGGAATGTCTTAATCCCTGGGCCCTTAGGCTTCCAGCAGGCCCTTGGGCCTAAGGTCTGGATTCAGACCTGGTTTCTCTTGTCCAGAACAGCTGGGTCTCCAGTGAGAGGCTCACAAAACAGATGGAGTAAGCAGGGACAGAGGAGTTGCCTATGTCATTTGTCAGATGATGTCATCACCTAGAGGTCCAGTATAGTGAGAACAAGCCCTAGGTTCATGGGAACAGGGAATCAGGGATGATGCAGGAGAGAAAGAGATGCACCAATGGGTCAAGGCCATCAGTGTATGACTGGTATTGGGAGGCAGTCAGAATCTTCAATCGGAAGCTGGTGAAAGACAGAGGCAAAGGCAGAAGCAGGGAGACGAGTCTAAGGCCACTGCAGTAACCAACCAAAGGACAAAAGGATAGTGGTTTGGATGACATTTCAGGAGGAGGTGAGGGATAACTTCAGTGTCTTTTGTCTACGAAACGGGAAGAATTAGCAACTATAGTGATATCACTGAGATCAAGTTTCAGTAGACTGTCGGGGAGAAGGCTGATTACAGCAGCAAGCAACTGTTAATGTTTGAGACCCCTGATCAACATCAGGTTGAGCAAATGGAGGACGCACAGACCTGGCGCTCAGGGCAGAGGTGTGTGCTGAAGAAATGCACTTGACAGTTGAAAGTCATCAACAGATAGTACTGAAAGCCATGCGCTTAGAGATTACTCAGGAAGTAAGGCGGGCAAAGAGAGGAGGGGCGAGGACAGAACCCAGAGCACTGACTGCAACATTAAGAGGCCGAGATGTGGTGGATTAACTACTGGTCAACTTGTAACATCCAGCTGAACTGAATCAGTGCAGTTCTGGGTATGGAAGGCCCACATGCAGATTCTTGCCAACAGTGTACAAAGATAACTGGGTGGGAGTGTGCTGTTGATTCTCCTGGAGAAGCCTGTCACACGGGTTTTCCTGGTATGAACTCAGCTGTTCCCATTGTTAGAGGATCTCAGGTCTTCACTGTCACTGAGAATGACTGCATCTTTTTGGGGAGCTCTGGTTCTTACCTTGAGTGTTGCTTCCTGTCTCCAGTGCAGATCCCTCAGCCGGCTAGTATAGATCATTCTACTGCATAAACTTCCTACCTTCCATCACTGACCTCTGGGCCTTCCCAGTGCACACCCTTAATGCAGACTTGCATGAGACATTGCTGTGGGCTGTAGGTCTCCAGCTGGACTCGTGCAGGACATTGCCATGGGACCCAGGCCCTCAGCTGGATTCATTGGACCTCTAGTGTATGGACAGATCCTCTGAACTCTTCTGCATTTGACTCTTTGGATGAACGTTATGAAATAATCCTATAAATTATGTGTTCTGTATTAGATCTTTTCCCTTGCCAGCCCTGACTACAACAGGAGATAAGAAGGAGCCAGCAGAGGCTGAGAAGGGAAGTTGGTAAGAGAGAAAAAAACCAGGCTGCTGTCATACCTTGATGAAAGAAAAGAGTGTTTCGAGGAAGAAGTGATTTTTCATTCAGGGTAATAACAGCTCAGGTAAGACGAAGATTGAAGACAGACTGAGGATGATGTGGAGTAAATATTTGTTGAATAAAGAAACAGAAGATGCATTAGAATTCCATCGCCCATAGGATTATGTTGTCCAGTGGGATCTGGAATGGGACCTCGCCTCATGGATAAAAAACAGGGTGATTCCAATTCAGTAACAACCTTGAGGCCGATTATCCAAAGGTCAGCTTGGAGCCCTTAATGTCCTCCAGCCTGGGGTCAGACAGGGCAGCTTGTGGGACCCAAGGAAGAGACTCACTGCAGGTGACCTGTGAGGAACAGCTGTAGGGGGAAGTGGGCATCAGAGGCCAGGCAGGGCCTGAAGATTGATTCTCAACCACAGATTCACAAAGGCAGAATTGAGCGCTACAAAAATCCTCTGAGCCATGCTATATGCCAGACACTGTGCAGAACCCAAAGGCACAAGACAAAGCCTTTCCTGCTGAGATCCCTGTTTAGAGAGGAGAGAGCCAGCGACTGACAGCCAGGAGTGCCAACCTGCTGCAGCTCCCTCAAGTGCCCAGATCAGTTTGTGGAACCCAGATCCTACAGGTGCTATGGAAAGAGCATCCCCTCATTTTTGAAGGCCTCTTTGGCCCATCTAAATTTTGAGTCTCTGGTTTCTGACCTCACTTCTTTTGCCTCAGGATCCTGACTTTACAAAGTTCAGAACAAACACTTCCACTCCAGGAAAACTTAGCCCGTAAACCCCACCCTAGCCAGCCCCTTCAGGCTCACTCCTCAACCCTCAAATTTGCCCAATATTTGAATCTGAGGCTCATTTTTACCAACCCAACCCTTGGGTCTTCTCTACATGAGCTGGTTCTCCTTCCTGGCCACTTAGCCTCTGCACTCAGCTCTGGGCCCCGCCGACCCCTTAGCCCCTTGAGCACCAAACCCACCCCTCCAGGCCCAGCCTCTTTGAGGAAGACAGATAGTCTATGCTTTAGTAGGGGAAAGACAGTGGCTGCAGGAGCACAGAACAGGGAAGGACTGATTCCAACCCAGGGGCTCTGGGGTTGCTCCTGAACATGATTCAGCCCAGCTGGGAAGAGGATTGGACAAATGCAGATATTAGTGTGGGGGGCAGGGACAGACATCCCAGAGGAAAGGTGAACATGGGCAGAAGCATGTGGTATGGGGTGGGTTCTCTCCGGGAAAAGGAGTAGTAAGATGCCCCTGGAGGTAGAGATTGGGCCCAGGGAGAATAGGCTGGAGCTAGTGGTGAGCAACAGCCACCAGCTACAGCCTGAAGACTGTCAAGTGAGGCAGTAAGATGGAAGTCTGCATTTCCTCCCACTTCCACAGCTAGCTCACGGACCAACCAGTTGCCTGGTAAAGGTCTATTCCGATGCCCACATCTGCTGTGCCTGCTCTGGTGGTTGAGACACCTTCCATCAAGGACACTTAAATTGGTCTTTGAAGCCCTTGCCAGGACTTCAAATTAAGATGGAGGTTGAGTGTCCGAACACCATCTTGGTTTCCTGTAGCCTGCATCTCCCCCTGAGCCTAGAGCCAGGGTCTGGGAAGTAATAAAAAGAGACTGGAACCAGCAGTTTAAAGATGATCATGGAAGTGAAATCACGTAAAGGGAGAGAAGCAGAAGGTCAGGACTCCTGGTTTCTTTTTTCTGGAGAGCTGGGCCGGCAGAAAGTAATTGCAGATGGGACAGTGGTTGGGGCACAGGACACACAGAACCTGATGGAGTCGGATCAGGACCCAGATGGATCTCAGGGCATTTGGTCACCCCTGTGCAATTCAGGGGTCCATTTCTTTGTCATCCTTGCTAAGTGGCTATCTGGCCTCTGAGTAGACACCCACACTTACTGCTTTCTGAATAGGGTCATTTTATCCTTGGATAACTCCAAGTTCTAAGTCTACATTTACACTCTGTTCAAGGTCAGAGTTCAATGCTCTTTGGCTCCACAGGAATTTTCCACTGCCTTCAACAAGCCACAGCCTTGCAGACATTGGAGAATGGGAAGCTCAGTACTTGCCCTGAGAATTTTAAAGCTGCTGGACCAGCTTGGGGTCATCTCTTGAACTTGTAGTTTACTCTTGCATTTTGCATCACCATCTGGGGGTGGGGTTTACAGAGCAGTGTCCATGCTTGTGTGTGTGCCAGATAGATTTGTGACTGGTACTACATGCTTACTTGTGGCTGGAGATCTATAGGTGTGCACATAAGCTCTGTCTATGTGTAAGAAAGAGCACGTCTTCATGCGTGGCTGGGCTGTGGCCTTCTGTGAATGCACCGCTATACGTGAGTATTTGTGACTACAACTTGATGTGGGGAGGTGAGCTTGTGACAGTCTTTGAATGAAGCGCTGTGTACATGATAAACTAGGACCACAGGTGTGAGTATGTAATATCACATTACACAAAAGGACTTGCTAGGGCTGTAGTGAGTATGCCCAGCCAGATATGTGTGCATTTCTGACTCTGACTACCATGATCATGATTGTGTGTGAAGAATGTGTATGTGACAGACTGCAATTTAATGCATATGTGAGACTGCGTTCCTGACAGATTGTAATCTAACATGTGAAACTGACTGAGGTATTGAGTGTGTGAAAGACTGGTTCCACACGCGACTGTTCCTGTGTGTGCAGAGGTGGCTGTGTGTGCATGCAGACTCAGATGTGCTAGGGTTAGTGGGTGCCAAAGGCTGTTTGTGTGATGGTGTCTCAGTATATGTGTGATGATGCAGTGCATGTTTGTTGCTCTACGTGTGTGTGTGTGTGTGTGTGTGTGTGTATGTGTGCAGAAATGTCTGTGGCTAAGCACAGACGAAGGTGCTTTTGTGTGGAGGTGGAGATGGGAAGGGTGAGGACAGTGCAGGATAAAAAGGGGACTCACTCAGAAAGGTCTCCCCAACCCCATTTTAATCAGAAATGGAGCAGCTGTTAGTCTGAATAGACACTGCACAGCGGCAGACGTCTTAATCTCTTCTGCATTGTGATTCACTCAGCGAAGCCCTATTACTCAGCTTTTGATAGGAGCTTACTTGTCTCAAGTGTTTTCATTATTGCCCTAATACTATCTATTAACATACTGGAGGGAGCTCACTGCTGCCTGGAGCTGGCATCACTGGGCTTTTAAAGATTATGGGCCTTGCAAATACATAACATTTTAGTGCCTTGCAGACGAAATTCATGGTGGGGCGGTGAGCACACATAAATAGATAGGTAAATAGATAACTGAGTTGGAGAGAGGGGGCGCTGGAGGGAGAGAGAATCTGTGATTCAAACACTGTTGCCATCTCCAGCTCAAATAATTGTCTTTCAGGAGAAGCAAGACAGACATCTGTCTCATCCGGGGCAGTTCTAGCATCAAATCCCTCATCCCTGGGTATCCTGGGGCGGAGGAATTGCCTGGGTTCATTTGGAACAGTAGGCCCTGAGCTTCTCTGCGGGGTGCTCAGCGGTGCAAACTGGAGCAAGATACAGAAAGTGTGTAGCAGAAAGATCACGGGACAAGGAGGCAGGGAGCTGCGTTCAAGCCCCAGTTCTGCAGCTGATGTGCTGGGTGACTTTGCTCCCCTCTGGGCCTTGTCTCTGAACTACAAACTGAGAAGTTTAGGCGACCCGAAGAGCCAGCTGCACAGGTTCCGCCCTCCTGCGACGAATGCCCGAATCGCCAGTTAAATGGCCCTTTGGGACTCCCAAGGAAGGAGAGACTGGAGCCAGGGCACCTGCAGCACCTCACGACCAGCCAAAAGCAAAAGCGTCACCTAGTCTAGGCCCCCTCCTTTCAGTACTCCTGCCATGTGAGCGCAGAACCATGGCGTGAGGGGTCTCGTTGCTTGCTTTTCCTCTTGACAAATTTCATTGTCAGGTGGAGAGAAATCTAAAAAGAACACATATTAGCCCAAGAAAACTAGTGATCATGGCATCAGTACATCAGACAAATTTGAAGACATTCTAGAAGATAAGGAACAGACAGAATTAGACTTATGAGGAAAACCAGAGCAGTGACATCAACACAGAAAACACTGGCTGAAGAGATATAAACTGTTCTTTCCCACAGAGCCTTGGAGAAACTCCCAGAACAGGAGCAAGGAGCAGGCCACGGCACCACCGTCAGGTGAAGAATTGCTTGATAAACAAGTGGACCAGCCGTCCTTCCTCTTTCAACACAGGCAGAAGATCTGGCAGTGGCTTTTGTCCTGATACTGAAACCTGATGACTACTTTCTACTAAAATGAAAGCCCACCTTAGGAGGTGCGGTGAGCTGTTTACTGAGGCAATGAGCCAAATCCAAATCTCTCAGGACTCACATCCTTCTGGAGTTCCCTCGTATTGACTTGGCATTCAGCTCTGACCAAAAGGACGTAAGTGCAACGCAGAGGTCAGGTGAGCCTTACGCATTTGGGCTTGTCCCTGTGAAGCTTTGTCACCATTCTAGAAGGAAATCCACCCTAGCTTCCTGGGGAAAAGAGGCTGGGGAGGGGGGGACCAAAAAAATTAAAAAACCCCAACCATATGGAGAAAGAGGCCACCTGGTGGAGAAATGAGGCGCCTCAGCAGACTTCCAGCATCAAGGCCCTCACAGGTGAGGTCTTCAGGGGCCTTTGCCCACTGAATGCACAACATAAATGAGTCTAGCCAGAGGCCGTGTAGCACAGAATAAGCCTAAGAAGTTCATAGATCATCAGGGATAATAAATCATTGTTGTTTTAAGGCACTAAATTATGAAGTGTTTTATGTGGCCCTAGGTAACTGATATGGGAGTGATGACTGTGGGTTTTGAGGCCAGAGGATTAGAAAAGTACTAAATTTCTGTGGTGAATGTGGGAAGGAAGGCAAGAAAGCAAAGACGATGAGACCATTCTATTCAGTGCTTCACGCACAAAATAAGGCCTCCCTTACTTGAGCAATTGTAGGTGTCCCCACCTGCCTGTGGGGTCTTCTTGTACTTCCCAAAGGACTTCTCATGCCTCCAATGATGAACTCCTCCTACTGGCTCATGCACACAGAGCAGCACCAAAGTTCCTTTTGAGGAAGAGGCCCACCATGGAAACAAGGCCACATGACTTTGGGTGAAACCCACACCAGTCTCCTGGATATATTAATCACCTAGCTTTGAATTTATAAGCCTGAAATGACCATCGTGGATCATCAGGGGCAAATCCACAGTACAAAAAAGAATAGGTTTAAAAAAAAATGTTTCATCAGACAGCAAACGAAATCATGTAGGTAGCAGAGGGAGGACTTGGAAAGAATTTTAGGTTGTGTAGTCAGAGATCCAGAAGATACTTTGCTTTTACAAAATCTGAATAGATTACTATGAGAAGAAACAACCAAAGAAGAAGAAATCATCCTTGAAAATTAAGAGCAAGAAGACAAATTCAAGAAAATCCCAAAGGAGGTATAATGAAAAGATGAAAAAATAAGACCCAATATTTACCTTATAAAAGTTCTAGAATGAGATAGCACTATGACTAGAGGTGACTAAAATTTGTAAATATAATTTTAAATTATTTTCCAAAGCTAGAAAAATATCTGGATTCTCAAATTATAAAAAGACAAACCAAATACTAAGCAAAACATACTAAAAATATATGCATCCTGTGATGTTTCTAAACTACAAAATAAAAACAAAGTTTTCAATGCTTCTGAAGTTTTTGAACCTGCAATTCTGTATCAGCCAAATTCTCAAGTAGGAGAATAAATACAAGATATTTTCAAATAATAAAGGACAGAGAAAATTTGCTACCCATTCACTTCTTCTGAAAAAGTAATTATGTACTTCAGAGAAACAGAAAGGGAGTGCAAGAAAGAGAATGTCATAGGATTACAATTTTTTTAAAGAAACAAGGACATAGCTTAGAGTCTAAATAATAAATAAAACGAATCTGTAAAACTTCATACAGCTTTAAAGAAATTATTCCTATTCAAAGTATAGAAGTAATATAAAATGACATTTGCAATTTAGTTTTTAACAAAATATGAGACATAGGAGGAGGCTTAAGATACTAATGGAAGAAAAAACTGCCCCAAGAACTTTATCTGAATTCTACACTACCAGAAAAATAAAAATAGTACATATAACTTGCTAATAAATGGAAAAAAATAGAATACAGAAAACTTCATCAATCAAGTATTTGATTATAGTCAAATAAATCAAAATTTATTTGACTGGGTCTTATAAAAAGCAAGAGGAAATCCAAACATATCAAAAATAGGAATCAGTATGAATGGGTTAAATCCACCTGTTACGTTACAGAGACTCTCAGACTGAATGAGAGAAAACTCAGTAATCTACACAAGCATATGTGTGTGTTCTCATGTCCACGTGCAATACAATTATTTTATAGAGTTTCAGGTGAAACAATATAACACAAAAAGATTAAAGACAAAAGAATAGAAAAATGGATATATGCTAACAAGACAAAAAGAAACCATAGAAAGATTGGTATCAGATTAAATATAATTCAAAATTAAAACACCACATGGAACAAAGGGAGATACTTTATAAAAGCTACAATCTACCAAAATAATGAGAAATGGGTTCTGTGTTAAACAACAGAGTATCAACATATAGAAAGAGATAGCTTTAGAATTATAAAAAATGTTAAACTTCTAATGATACTTGATTTTTACATAACTGTTCAGAAACTGATAAATTAAGTAAACAAAACTTAGTAAGTCTATAAAAGAATTTGAATATAATTTAAGTTTTATTTGAGATGTATAAAAGAAAATTTATTGAAATGAGGATACATATTCTCTAGTTTGTGTCTCGTTAAATTCATATATTGGGAACTGAATCACCAGTATAA
Source organism: Dinomys branickii (assembly GCA_004027595.1). Taxonomy (NCBI): domain Eukaryota; kingdom Metazoa; phylum Chordata; class Mammalia; order Rodentia; family Dinomyidae; genus Dinomys; species Dinomys branickii. The sequence goes on along the minus strand of PVLD010016655.1, from coordinate 24,561 downwards.
AAGTATGAGTAATGAGACCTTTAAGAAATGATTAGTGGAGAGGGCAGAGCATTTTTTGTTTTGGTCCTTGTGAGACGGGTCTCACTATGCAGTTCAGGGTGGCCTTGAGCCCACTTTGTAGCCCAGGCTGGCCTCGAACTTGAATGATCCTCCTGCCTCAGCCTCCTGAGTTGTGGGATTACAGCATGTGCCACTACGCCTGGCTTGGGCAGAGCATTAATGCATTAATGTTAATATCTTGGAAATGGTTTAATTGTCTGAGCAGTGAGTTCCTAATAAAAGGGTGGGTTCAAACTGGGCATGTTGGACCACACCTGTAACCCCTGGACTTTGGAGGGTGGAGGTAGGAGGATCACAAGTTTTATAGAACCTAAATAACTTAGTAAGTGCCTGTCTCAAAATTTTAAAAACATTTTTTTAAAAAGAGCTGGGAAGGTAGTGTAGTACAAAGGCCCTCAGTTCAATCCCCAGTACAGAGAGAGAGAGAGAGAGAGAGAGAGAGAGAAAGGAAGGAAGGAAGGAAGGAAGGAAGAAAGGAAGAAGGAAGGAAGGGAGAGAGAGAGAAACAGAGAGAAAGGAAAGGAAAGGAAGAAAGAAAGAAAGAAAGAAAGAAAGAAAGAAAGAAAGAAAGAAAGAAAGAAAGAAAGAAAAAGGAAAGCTTCATCCTCTTCCTCCCCACAGTGTGCTCCTTCTACTATGTTATGCTCCAGGACAACAAAGGTAGCTCCTCAGCCTCGGATTTCTCATTCTCCAGAACCATAGCTAGTTTATCACTAATTACCCAGACTGTGGTCCTTTGTTGCAGTAGCACAAAATTATTTACTCATTCTTTTTAAAACATCTTCGTACATTTACAAAATGAGCTATTCATGCAAATTGGTTACAAGTAAAAGATGAATTTTAGTTTCTCAAAAGTGGAAACCATATAGAGCACATCTCTCAACTACAATGTAAAAGAAAAAAACAGAACGAATGACAAAAAGTAGCAAAATGATATGACAAAAACTCAACAACTTGGTAATTTAAAAACATTCTTGTATACAACTCTCAGGTTAAAGAGAAACTCAAATTGAAATTATAAGTTACTTCATAAATTAATGACACTAAGAACACCATAGACTGAAAGCAGTTGCCAAGACCAGTGCAGAACTTACAGAGAAATGCATAGACTTGAACACATTTGTTAGAAAAGAGGAAAGAGAACTGAATATAAGCAGCTTGGAAAGAGAAAGTTGGAAGGGGGAGAAAGAATATACACAGAAAGAAAGAATTAAAAGAGATAAAAGCAGAAATTAAATGGGAAGTGAATGTAGACTTGGTAAATAAAACCAAATGTTGATCCTTCCATTTATTCCTTCCCTTACTGGCTCAAACAGAGGTAAAAAGGCTAATATCTGTAGAAGAGACCGAATCATCAAAGACCTACTTCTAAAAGTGGCATCTTGTCCAAATGGACTTAAGGGTGAATTATATCAAACTTTCCAGGAACAAAACTTCTACTATGGAAATTGTTGTAGAGCATAGAACAATGATGGAAAACTTCCCAGCACGTTCTGCTGGGCTAGCTCAGCTGCTGCAAGCATCTGTGGGTTTTGCTCTTCAGTGCCTATTCATCCCTCTAGTAACCACACCCTGACTTTCCTTCAAGGGCACCGTCTCTGCCTACGTGGTGGTTATGCACTTCCAGGGAAGCTGATACCATCTTAGCTTCAAGGCTGAGCCCACAAGCCTCATCAAGCTTTGCTTTTCCCCAACTCCTGCAGATAATTTAGGGATGAGCATGTGATACGGGCAAGGACAGTGAAATAGGAGATTTCGGAATGACTTTGGGGAGGAACTGCTCTTGAAACTAAGGCTACGGATGCTAGAGCAGCTATTTGCCTGTCGTGGGGAGTCTGAGACCAAAGCTGACATACGGGGAAAACAGAGCCATAAGACAGAGAGAAGAGTGCTGATCACAGCCCTTGAGCCCCTGAAGTATGTCCTCCCTGTACCCTCCATCTCACTAAACCAATGTTTAAATCAATTCATGTTGTCATTGCTACTGAAGGCACTAACCCCGACTCATAAAGCTGAACAAAGATAACACGCACAAGAACATACAGCCCAATCACAAATACCTAGCTAGGTCACCCATAATTTAGCAGTCAATTCGATTTAGCTATACATTATACAACTAATATGTCAATAGCAAATAAGTTTTATCACAAGAATCAAGCACCAATTTTAACACAGAAAAGTAAACTTTATTTTTTAAATTGACTATGGTGATATATTAAAGAAAAAAATCTAAACTGTCTCTATAATTTTTTAATTTGTAAAAAATATCTTTAACTGAATACAGGGTCTTGGGATGGTCAGTTTTGTGTGTCTACTTGACTAGGCAACAGTCCCAGTTATTTAATCAAGCTCAAATGTTGGTATGGTTATGGGAGAATTTGGTAGTTTTGATTGCAATCCACTATCAGGTGACTTTAATTAAAGGAGATTAGGCTCCATAAACTGGGTAGGTCTGATTCAGTCAGTTAAAAGGCTTTCTGAGCAGACCTGGGGTTATCCAAAAGAAATTTCACTCCTGGACCAATGCTCCAGCACAAGCTCTTCCTAGAAGCCCATCTTACGGGTTTTGGACATTCTTAGCCAGCCCCCATGGTCACATAGACCAATTTCCTTGCAGTGAATCTCTTAATACCTTTCTCCTCATTGTTCTGTTTCTCTGATAGGCTCATGACTAATACAAATCCCTAACTGCAGCAATCATATTTACCTAAGAAGCCCTAAAAATATTCCTTCTCAGCCAGGTACGAGATGCCCACTATGAATACATTTTAAAGGGATGGTCAGAGTGGATCTTAAGGGGAAGAAGTTGAATAATGCCCCTCCCTTCAAAGATATCCATGCCCTAATTCTCAGAAACCATGAATATTTTTCTACCTGGCAAAAGAGATTGCTGGTGTGATTAAGGATCTTGATGGGAGAGAGGATCCTGGATTATCCAGGTGGTCCCAATGTGATCCCAAGGATCCTTATAGAGAAAAAGGAAAAAGCAAGAGAGTTAGAGTCAAAGGAGATGAATGGTGTGGCCATAAGCCAAAGTATGTTGGTAGCCTCTGGACCTGAAAAGAGGAGTAAAATAGATTCTCCTTTAGTGCTTCCAAAATGAGGCAACTTTGCCAACACATTTTAAACTTCTGATCTCCTGAATAACATGATAATATATTCAAGTTATTTTAAGCCACTAAGCTTGGAGTAATTGGTTACAGCCACAATAAAAGACTAATACAGAAGATACTATTTGAAGAAAGACCTGAAGGAAGAAAAGGTGCCAAACAAGCAGGTATCTTGGAGAACAAAGTTTCAGACAGAAGGAAGAGCTAGAGCAAAGGTCCTGTGGTGGAAATACTAGAGGAATTCAAAAAGCAGGAAGTGCTGAGTCCCAGGACCCAGAGGGAAGGAACAGGGAGGTGGGACATCCAGGAGTGATAGGAATGTATTACAAACGATGGTGGGGTGAAGGCTTGGGGGAGAGCCTTGCAAGTGATGGTAATGGGTTTATCCTTTATTCTGAGATGCAGAACTGAGAATGGAGAGGTGTTCAATTCAACTTTCCTTTTAGAAGGATCACTCTCTTTCTGCTGTTAACCAAGGGCGGATTTATTCTAAAGCTACAGAAGCTCAAAAATTCAGAACTCTAACCAGGTGTGTTGGTTTGGGAGATCTTTTTCAAGGGGAACAATACAGAACACATATTTTATATGATTATTTATAACAGTCACCCAAAGAATGATACACAAGAGAGTGCAGGAAATCTGCCTATACACTAAGACCAAGGAATCCAGCTGAGGGCCTGAATCCCAGAGAAATGTTCTGCATGAGTCCAGCTGAAGACCTAGAGCTTATAACAATGCTTCCCATGAGTCCAACAGGAGACCCAGAGCCCATAACAATATCTCATGCAGACCTGTTTCACGGATCTGTCCTGGGAAGGCCCAAAGGTCAGTGGTGGAATCTAGAAAGTCTGTGCCAGTGGGATGAAGGATCTGTTCTAGCAGGGTGAGAGATCTGCACTGCAGCCCGGAAGCTATGCTCAGAAGAACCAGAGCTCCCCTGAAAGGTACCACAGTCACCCTCAGCAACAGTGAGGTCCTGAGCTCCTTCAATGATCAAGATGGCCAAGTTCCCATCAGGAAAGGCCAACACAGCAAGCTTCTCCAGGAGACTGGCAGTGCACCTTCTTCCCCTCCAAAGCCAGGAAGCAATGCTCAGCGAGGACCAGAGCTCCCCAAAGTGAACCAAAGCCATTTTCAGTGCCAACAAGGTCCTGCGCTTCTAGGAGGATGAAAACAGCCAAGTTCATCAGGAAAGCCAGCATGACGACCTCCTCCAAAACATCCAACAGTTCTTTACAGCTTTCATCAGTTCTCAACTGCTTTTCTGCACTCTTAACAGCCTCCTTCTCCTTCTCCAGTTCTGCCTTTTATGCTGCTGGCAACAACTACCAGGTGCACCTCCTATACCCAGCACCACGCTAACTCAGTTGCACTGGGGATTATAAGTTGACCACCAATTGTCAATTTACTATACCAGGCACGAGTTTCTTTGAAGACCCAGCAGTGCATTCACATGGTCACATTTGGTAAAATTTGCAAAAGTTTAAGGCATTTTAGACACAATTAGGAAAGATCCCTTGCTTTCTTTCTTGCCTATTCCAATACCTTCTCTCTGTATTGAATCAGCCTCAGGCATTTTGAGAACCAGGTACCTTTAGTTTGAATTTGGTGGGATATATTTATGCAGTTCACAGTCCTTTTCCATGTTATTGGAAGTTATTACCAGCTGTCCTGGACCAAAGATGGCTTCCAGGAATCCTCCTCCCACCCACTCTGCCACCATCCCCAGGATCTTGACATGAGAAATTTAATTGAGTGTTGTCAGCTCACAGAGGCTTTTAAAATTAGTCACTGCTCAAGAAAACTTGAAGAGCCCAGACATCTTGCAGTCATATATAAAAGAAACCCGATAAAGCTTTCCTAAATCTGACGGTTCTAAAAATTTACTCACCTTTCTTTTGCGGGGGAGGGGGAGCAAGTAATAGAGATTGAACCCAGGCCCCTCACACTGGGCTATATCAGCCCCACATCGCCCACCGCCTTTTTTTTTTTTTGAGACAGGGTCTCACCAAGCCACTAAGTTTCTCGAGCTGTTCTCAAACTTGAGATTCTGTTTCAGCCTCCCAGAGGGCTGGGACTACTGACATGTGCCGCCACACCTAGCTTGACTTATACACTGTTACCAACAACAAGCTGTACAGGTAGAGGAAAGTTTTCTAAACCATTAACAATAATTAAAAACAAAGACCTTATATTATTTCTACTAAAAATTTAGTATAAATCAGGATGTATAGGAACCAGTGATCAAAGAATATGAATATATATTACATATTACATATATTGTATATTAAACATATATTACATATATTATCTATTACATGTACAATATATTACATATATTATATATCACATATATTACATATATTGTATATTACATTTATATTACACAGGTTTGTGCCTAGATGTAACCCCAAAGCTTCATTTATTCATAGGTGGGGCTTTTTCTGGAGGCAGCTGAATTTAGAGTGTGTGATGCTGTGATGAAGGGTGTGTGATTACTAAGTCAGTCCACTGATTGGTTTGGTACCATCCTAACCCTGGTAGCCTAGCTAGAGCATGAAAGGGACAGAGAAAAGCTGCTGAGGCCCCTTGTTTGCTTTGTTGCCTTCTGCCCACCATGAACAGTTTCTCCTCTGTGATGCCCCTCTGCCATGCCACCCTCCCTTGCAGACAGCCAATTATGGATTGAAACCTCTACACACTATGAGAAATAATAACGCTTTCCCTTTTTAACTTTGAATGTCAGGTATTTTGTCTCAGCAATGAAAGAAAAGTAACCATGACAAAGAGTAATACAGCAATATGTCAAGGTATTAATGAAAAAGACATTTTTCTGGATTATGTCAGGTGTTTATAGTCTTATCTGATTTTAAATTTTTGTAATATTCTCTGACTTTTTTCAACCTGGGTAAATATTTGTGCACTTAATTTGAGTTTTTTGAGCTTTCATTTTTTTTCTTAATGAGGGCCCTCAAAATTGCATATGCTTTAGACCCCGCCAACCGGAATCGCTAGGACTAGAGTCATATGCCAGTCCTAGATATTTTCATTCCCATCCATTCTAACCTGCTCCTGCTCTGGTCTCAGCAAGAAAGCAACTCTGCACCTGTTTCTAGGGATCCTGTGTCAACCACCTTCTCGCTGGCCTGGCCAGTGAGAGGCCAGGTGGGAGACTGGAGCCTGGAGGAGAGGACTACTTGCTCTCCCGCCTTCTCTACAGCGTGGGAGGCCTCACTGGCCTTTACTCTAGTCAGCTTTCGTTCCAGTTTCTTTCAGAGCAACTCTGGACTGCAGGGTGGCTAATGCCCCCTTCAGCTGTCACTTCGAGAGCCCAGGAGCTGGGCTGTTGGTGATCATCAGCTCCCCATCCCCTGCACGGCCTCTCATTCTCCCATCCCCTGCATGATGTAAGACAGCAACTATGCTCTTACATTCTTTCATGGGATGCTGTCTGCTTTCCTGGTGGATCCCTACTGAAAGGAGGGAAGCACAGAAACAGAAATGTGTTATGGGACTAATGTGATCATCCAGGTGAAAAATAAAAGTGGCATAGTCCAAAGCAATAGCTTTGCAGGGGATGAGAAGTGATAGAGATAAATTATTTGCTTATAAATTGGATGTGGAAAGTAAGAAAAAGAGAGGAGTCAAAGGTTACTGCAAGATACTTGACCTGCCACCTGAAGAACAATTACCACTCAGTGAGGAGATGCAGTTTTGAAGGGACAGTAGGAGATGAGGTGCTGGCACCATTCTCTTTCCTAGTCTAAGCAGTGGTTTGGGATATGTTCAGCTTGGGATCCTATTAAACATCTAATGTTGGCCTCTGGATATATGATACCTCTCAGAGTGGAGGTTTGAGGTGCAGATATGGACAGAAACCCTAAGAGCACTGATGGACACCAACAGGGTGAGTATGGTATATAGAGAGGTCCATCAACTGAAACCCAGAGCAACAGATGTTTGGAGGTCTAGGAAATGAAGACAGACTGGCAGAGGAGACTGAGAAGAGTCTACAGAGATAGGAGGGGAACTAGAAGAGTTGGGGTCTGGAAGTCAAGCAAAGAAATCATACCTAAGAGAAGGGTCATATGTATCTAACTCTGCTGACAGGTCAGGTACACTAAAATCTCAGAATGACTATTGGGTTTTGTAATATGGAGGTCATTGTTGATCTGACAACAGCAATTTCATGAGAAAGTTGGAGTTTAAATCTCGGAGACTATGAAAATATTTTTGGGGAAGAGAAGGAGAAAGTATACTATAATAGAAAGTGTAGTATAATAGCTCGACAGTAGAATGAAGAGAGAAATATATACCCACATATACACACTTGGATGCACACATATAACTGCTTGTTAAAATAGAACATACAAATGTATAACTCACTAAGTTGTCTCAAGTTCACATACTCAGGTAACCGCCACCTAGTTAGGAGAGAGCATTACCAGCACCGGGGAGCCCCTCCATGCTTCTTCCCAGTCATTATTTACTCTCTCCTCCCAAAAGGTAGCCAGTAGGCAAACCATAAATTAGCTTCATCTGTTTTGGAAACTTACACAATAGAAACATACAGTCTAATTTCTTTCATTCAATATTGTAAGATGAAGGTAGCGACAGCCTGTTCATTGTCATCGCTATATGCCATGCCTTTCTGCGACTATTCTACAATGTATGTACCAATTCTATTCTCAGTGATGGACACCGGAATTGTTTACTGTCTGTTCTATAACATTTGATAATGTCTTGAACATCTCTGAAGATGTCTTTTAGTGCACAAATGTATGCATTTCTACTTGGCTTATACCTAGGCAAGGAATTGCTGGCTTGTAGGGTGAGTGTATATTCAGATTTAGTGAATATTGCCAAAAAACTTTTCAAAGTAGTGTACCGATTTCCTCTACCATCTGCAGAATAATCCAGTTGTTGCATATCCACTCAGTACTATCATAGGCCTTTTGAATTTTAGCCATTCTGATAGGTGTGTCATTGTGTCCTACCATGCTTTTAAATTTCATTCCTTTCATGACCACCAAGCTGAGTACCTTTTCATACATTTAACAGCCATTTGGATATTTTCTACCATGAAGTGGTTGTTTAAATATTTTTGAAAGAGGTGAGAAGGCATTGAATAGGAAAGTAGTATCTTGAATGGATTACAGAAATTTATCTTAACCTGTAATACTAAGGGATCATTTGAGCATAATGACCATGAATTTAAGATGAGACTGGTCAGCGCATCATGTGTTTTTTCCAAACTCTTCATTTTTGCAGGAAAAACAAGAAGCATATAGACAACCAGAATTAACCAAGGTTGAGAGTTGCTCAGGTAAGTATGGCAAAGTGGGGGAGGAAACAGGAGCTGAGGTGGTGTGCAAGGAAGTTCTGATGATGAACAATGGAATTGAAATTGGGAAGGGTGGAAAATAAAGACAGTGAAACTGTACAAATGTTACTGGACTTTAGGCTCAAGTGAGTTGAAAAATTGTCAGAGTAGAAGAACAACAGAAATTGGCTAGAAATATTAAAGGTGGTACATAATCCCAGCAGTCCAGGAGGCTGGGACAGGAAGATCCCAAATTCAGGGCCATCTTGTACAATTTTGGAAGATCCTGTTTCAGAAGTAAAATGTAGAAAAGGGCTAGAGGGGGTGGGGCCATAGTTTGGCAGAAGAGCACTCGCCTAGCACATGTGAGGCCCTGGGTTTAACTCCCCAGCAGAGCAGAAAAGGACTGGGGACCTTGTAGAGAGTTTGATTAGCATGTATGAGGCCCATGGTTTAAAAAAAGGAAGAAAAGAGGAGAAAATTAGAAGTGGTAATCTAAGAAATGAATTGCCTAAACTGATTTACACAAGTGTCAGAGCTACTGACTATGATTAGGCCCATGGCATGACAACTGTTTGGAATGGATGAGCTGGGTGGATGCCCAGGTTGTAGCAGAAGAAACCAAGGGACCAGGAGATCGAACGTCATAGTCCATTTTGTGCTGCTATAACAGAATATCTGAGATTAGATAATCTATAAAGCACAGAAATTTATTGGTTCACAAGCCTGGAGGCTGGGAAGTATAAGATCAAGGTACTCGATCTGGTACTGGTATCTGTTGAGGGCCTTCCTGCTGCTCATCACACGGCAGAAAGGTGAGAAGACAAGAGAAAGCAAACCCACTTTCCCAAGCTTTTAAAAATACAACATTAACCTTTTAATTACCTCTTAAAGGCTCCATCTCCTGGCACTATCACACAGGAGATTTAAGTTTCAACCCATGAATTTTTGGAAAGAATATAAACATTCACACCATGGCATGAAGGTACCAGAAAGATGATCTATCTGGGGCTGGTTGCTTTGACTCAAGAAATACTCAAGAATTATGAGCGTAGTGCAACTGAAGAGAAGTCATTTTAATTTACCAGAAGAAAATTTTAGCAGAGGGATAAACATAGAGCAAAGAGCCTAGTCAGAGTTGAAAAAGTCACCCATCCATACTTGGGAACTATCTCAATAAGATGATATTACAAATTAGGGTAGAAAGAATGTTTATGCAATACATACTTTTAGAACAAAGGTACAAAAATAATAAAATTCTACATCTGCCTTATAGCATCCACAAGATTACCTTTTGAATGGACTAAAAGATATAAACATTAAAAACTACATAGTTCCTAAAAGAGAACAAAATAGAATATTCTTATAACAATGGGATGGGAAAGTTTTTCTAAGATGTAAGATCACAGACAGTGGTGGTAGTTAGTACTTTTTGCATAGTGTCCCATGGTAGTTACCATTCTAAGAACTTTTAATGTGTATTAATTAATTTAATCCTATTAGTATGTACCTTTACCCTCATTCTACATTAAGAAGACTGAGACACAGAGACTACATAACTTGTCTAAGATACACAGCTAACTACAGACAGAATATAAATAAATGGCACATGAATATATAACTTCTACATACCCGATAAAGCTTAAAGAAAAAGAACAAGTGAGAGCATAGTCATATTATAAATTATGTAACTTTCTTTTTTAAACAGCTTTATTGAGGTATGATTGACATACAATAAACTGCACATATTTAAAGTGTAAAATTTGATGAGTTTTGACAGAAGTATACACCTGTGAAACCATCACCACAATCAAGAATGAACATATCCATCACCCCTAAAAGTTATTTATAACTTGAAAACTATTTCCATATCATACATACATAAGGAGTTCCTACAAATCAATAAGGCAAAAGGCATAAACATGGGCAAAGCCTACAAGCAGTGACTGAGAGTTCACGATGCATCAGGAGCTAATAATCATTTGAAAGGGTGCACAGCCTCAGTAACAACATGGGGACTGTAAGTTAAAATTAGTAATTACCTTAAGCTGAGTGGTAAAAGTTGATGAGCCTGCTGCACCCCAGGTTGGTGAGGGCGTGAACCCATGGGCCCGCTCACCCACTGCAGTGGCAACATGTATTTGCACATGTCTTGAGAAAAGGGTAGATGCACACTGCATCAAAAGCACACCTTCCTCCCTCACAGCTCGATTCTCTAAGAATCCTTCCTCCAGTGATGGTCACATAGTCGCCAACACATTTTAAAGAAAACATTGAAACACTGGTGGGGGGAGGCCCAAATTCCCATTAATAATTAAATAATGTTTAAAATGGCGTAAGTATACTCTGAGAACATTACATGTTTATTAAAAGAGTAAGTGAGATTTCTATATACCCCCAGGAAAAGATAGAGCTATTCTTATTTTTAAAAACTCTGTGTGTATCAGAGATTTTCACCTTTTACTCTATGTCCTTTTGAATTATTTCAATTCTTAACAAGTAGTTTAAAAATACATGAAAATGAAAAAAGTAGTGGATGCTTATGGATAAACAAATTCTTTTACTACAGAGGAAGATGTGAACATCCTTCTGATGTTTATTAATTCATGAAACGAGCTAAATATTAATTGTATGCCAAAGATGAAAACAAAAAAACAACAAAAGAGGCATTTTGTCCCTGTCCACGTGAGCTCATCTTCTCCTCAAAGGGGAAAAACTAGTGTTTTACCTATAAGTGAAAAGGGACACCTAATTTGGACTGGATGGAGGAAGCTGTCTTTGGCCAAGTGAGAGTTAGATGAAGCCTGAAGGACAGTGAGAGTTATTTGGGCAATGAATTCAGAATCTGAGAAGAATCAGAGGGATGTGTGAAGGCTGGAGTTGCTGGAAGGCCTGTGGGCAGGGTGCAGATGCACTGGAAACTAAAACAGGTCCTGGGAAGGGTGCAGAGACCCATTAAACTGAAGAAGATGTCTAGGAAAAAACACAGTTTTGTTTTTTCACACTTTTAGCCTCAAAACTGCATAACTCATATTCAAGAAAAAAAAATCACCGTTTTTAGATGGAAAATTTGATGAATTTTGACAAATGTGTACAGCCACAAGACATCACCTCTACCACTGTCAAGGCCTAGAACACTGTCATCATCCCAGAAAGCCCCCTTTGCTCTTTTGTGCTCAAGCCCTCTCCCCCTCCACCAGTTCCTGTAGCTCCAGAACTGCTCCTGTGACTAGTGTTACCTCTCCTGGAGATTGTCCTGACGGATTTACAGTATGCATTCTTGGGGCTGGTCGCTTTGACTCAGCATCATGCTTTTGAGAGTCCTCCTTGCAGCTGTATCTATTGCTGTGTTGTTGCTGAGAAGCATCCCATTGTCTGGATGCACCACTGTTACTCAGTGGACATTTAGATTTGCTTATTCTGCTTTGGGAGTACGGTGAAAGCTGTGGGACGTATACACACAGATCTTGGTGGGGATGTACCATTTCATTTCTCTGGAGTAAATCAACATAGGGAGTGGAATTGCTGGGTCACATGCAAAATGTATATTTAACTTCATAAGAAAGTTCCCAACTATTTTTACTAACTGGCTGTCCTCTGTTGTCCCCTATTGCATTCCATATTAGCAATGTGTGCAAATTCCAGTTGTCCTCATTCTCACCAGCACTGGATGTATCCGTTTTTAAAAATTTATTACTTTATCCATCCTAATAGATGTGTCCTCATATCTCATTTTGGTTTTAGTTCGCATTTCTCTAATAATTTGTTGAGCATATTTCCATGTTTATTTACCATCCATATCTCTCCCTTAACAGAGTGAGCTTCAGAGTTTTTAATTACATTAAGTTATTTGTAAGTCTCCAAAATACTAAATAATAATTAATGAACATTTAAAAAGTTGAGATCTAGGAGTTCTGGGTGCTCAGTGCTCTTCACTGCTGCCATTCTCCCAAGCGCTGAGCTTTGAGAGATGTATTCCTCCATTTTTTGTTCCTGTAACAAAATATGTGAGGCAGACTAACTTCATATGAAAACGAGGATTATTTAACTCACAGTTTGGACATTCAAAGGCAGCATGCCCGCATCTGACTGGCTCCAGTGAGAACCTCACTGTCTATGACATTGCAACTGCAGGAGCGCAAATAAGAGAAAGAAATCAGTTCTCAAAGCAGAACGCGAAAGGCTGAGTGGTCTCTCTCTGTCTGCGTCTCTGTCTCTCTGTGCCTTCCCTCACTCCCTTCCCCTCTCTCCCTCTCTCCCTCAGCTTCCTCTATCTCCTCAGAGAGGAATATCTTAATCCTTTCCGAGGACACTCCTTCCACTGACTTCAGACCCTCTGACTAGGCCCCACCTCTTAAAGGTCCTATACCATCTCCCAGTACCACCCATGACCTTGGGGCCCAAGCCTCTAACATATGAACCTTTGGGGACACACTCACCCAAATATAACCAAACCATAGCAAGGGCATCCACAGAGCAGTGTTCAAGCACCACAGTAGGATCCTGCCAGCCAGTCTCCAACAGCAGCTCCACATCAAGCTGGTGCCCATGCCCTTGTGAAATCTCCTCCCACGCAGAATCTAGGCTGACTATGGTAACGAGGAGCTTGCAATAGAAGTGATACCTTGGGACTTCTGGGGCTAGGTCAGAAGAAGCCAAAAAGCATTCACCTTGGTCCTTGAGCGGGTTCGTCCTGGTAGAAGTCGGCGGCCCCATAAAAAGTCTGGCAACACCAAGACCATTGTGCTATTAGAGGCTGCATGGAGAGCCAGGCTGAGCTGTCCTGGCCATGGGGGTGGGGTCCCCAAACAAGGGAGTGAAGGAAGCCATCGTGAATGCCCTGTCCTGCCAAGCTTTGGAATGATCCCAGCTGCTGCCACCCTCTAACTGTAACTCTGTCAGAGCCCACAAAGTAGAACTGCCCATTGGAGTTAACCTCAGGTCCATCAGGGTAACACTACATTGTGCCCAATCATTCAGTTTTGCAGGGGCTTGTTATGCAGCAGTGAGTAACTGGAACACAGGAGATGCCCAGGTTTGGGGCCTGCTCACTTGAAAAGGTGGCAGAGTCATCCTTGAGACGGAACAAGACAGAGGGCTGCTGGCTGCTGTTACGTTCTTTTCCTTCTACATTCAAACTCCCCATCCTCACACTGTCGGTGCCAGAATCGTGGGTGGCTACAAGAAAACGGAGACTGGCAAGAAACAGGAACTGGGAAAGTCAAAGCAGATGCCAGGCCCAGGAATGAGCCCAACTCCAACAGATAATAAGAACAGTGATTCCTTACACATTCACAGTACTTTACAGCTTCTAAAGCACCCCAAATGTGTTCTCTTCTTTGACCCTCCTGTCAGGCAGCTGAGGGGAGCAAGACTCTTCTGACTTTACCAGAAAGAAAAGCAGGAAGGTCAAGGGTTACAGAGAGCACAGCCTTAGCTCACTGCATTCTGGAAGGAGAGAGAGAACCAGGACTAATTCAGACTTCACTTGGGATGGGGTCCAGGCAATAAATCTTTTAGTGTAATAGTGCAAAAAGCTGGTAACAGCAAAGCCAAGGTTTAATTATTTACTGGCAGCAACTGACAGTAAACTAAATTCTTTCCCATTTACTCTTCCTATAACCCTATAAGGCAGACATGCTTGCCATCCTCACTTTGCACCAGACCTTTGGCCCCAAGACTCACCACACTAACCCACCTGTCCCCAGAATGTCACTGTGATTCTGTGGAAACTGCTTCTCTGGCTGGAACCTAGAGCCTGGAGATAAGCACAGGTCCTGGCTGGCCTCTTTACCCTCCTGTGAATACTGACATTCATCATACTGTCCTTAAGCCAATTGTGGTTACACCATTTCTATGCTCAGAAAGCATCAGCTGCTTCCAGCAGGACACACTCCCTGCCAGCCCTCTACCCATCAGCTCCGCCTAAAGCTTAGGACCAAGCCTGTCCCCAGTTGTGGGGATTCCTTCCTTCATATACTCAATAGATACTTATCAAGTAAATGCCTACTGTGTGTCAACACCATTTAGAGCAGACAACGGAGTGTACAGTAAGATAAACACTTTCCTTGACCTCAAGGAGCCTGTAATCTAGCTGGCTATATAGAAAACAAGTAATAATAATCTCCCTAAAGACATTCAAAAGAGCATAGAGGACTACAGAAATGTACTGCAAAGTGAGATGGGTGAGGTAAGGGAACAAGAGGGGAAAGTTGCAAAGGCCTTGAGGCAGGAAGACCTGTATATGCAAGGAGCAGGGCAGAACTCCAGATTTGGCTTAGAGAGCAGAGACCAGACTGTGGAGGGCTTCAGAGGCCTTAGGAAGGTTTTTGGTTTTAAAGTGTGCATGTGATGGGTCAGAGATGGTGATAAGGAATTTTTGGTTAGTAGCTTGACCTGCCTACTGATTCCATTTGGGCACAAGTCCTCATTTTAAATGACTAGATCCTATATTTAGTCTTTCAACTTGGAGCGCTTACCTTGATAAGTTGTCTTCAATTCTTTCTTGCACCCTTTACCCTTTGGCATTACTAGAAGTCTGATGGAGTGGAGATAACTCACTATCTACCGGTGTCTGCTTCCCTGTTCCTTGTTGGAGCTGGTTGTATATAGGGTTTCTCCTTTTCATATGGGCCCTGTGCTGACAGCATAGGCCCCACCACAGCTCCAGCCCCAGGGGAAGATTCTCACTGGTATGAGGCAGTACTGGCAGTCCCACACCCTTTGCAGTGATTGATTTAGACAAGGCATGTGGGGAAGACCCTGGTGGAGGGGACATTCTTAGAAAGACTTCCTATTCAGAGACACCTAGAAGAAGAGTGTCTTTTCTGTTACTGAACACTGTGGAATCTGAATAGGATGCCTAGATCTGAAGCAGCCTTTTTGTGGCCCTGAAGGGAGCCAGCCTGCCAATGAGATCAACACATGCAGAGTAGCAGCAAAAGACACCAATACATGGGTCTTTAATGATATTGTTGAGCCATTGTGTAGGGCTCTTCCTCCCACTCAAGGGAGTTCCTGTCATGTAAAATAATTCATTTTCTTATCATTTCAGGGGTTGAATTGAAGAGACTCAGTTACCAGCATCCAGAAGCATGCCATACATCTGTGCTTTGGTGCCTGCTGCTCGCTACTTGGCCCTGAGGCTGACCTTGCCCTGTGCACCTGTGTAGACCAGAGTGCAGACCAAAGTTCCCTCTCACCTGCCAGAACCTTGCTTTGTTATGGCACCAATGTCCTCTTTCCCTTTTCCCCAGGAAACTAGGTTTAGATCTTCCTCCACATCTTGGCCCCAAGGTCCCTTAGATAGAACCTACACCCTTTGTGAACTGTATTCATTTCCCTGCAACTGGGGATAAGCAGACTCTGCCCAGGTCTCTATGCTCTCTGGCTAGACTACCCTTTGTCAGGTCCCCAGATTATTTAGCAAAAGATTAGAATGAAAAAAATAGACTAAAAAATGTTTAAAGATCAGAATGAAGATCTTCTGCAGACTAAGCCTAGCAATGCTCAGGAATCTGAGTAATCAGGAAACTGAGTCAAGACTGGGATTGGGAAAATTAAGAAACAATTAGGAAAGAGGTTCAAGAGCATGTCGTAGGACCAATAGGTCAGGGAGGAAGCAAGCATGCAGAAGACTGGATGAAAAACAGAGCAGGGTGTGGGGTACACCTGCTGGATGGAAGGATTTGGACAAGGCTGAGCCCTTCAAACACCTGACTCTCCTGCTCCTACCCATCTTCACCCAGGGCCTTGTGGGTAGATCAAAAGTTCTCCTTCCTAAAGAACCGAATTCTCCCTGGATAGTGGTTTAGACCTTTTTGGCACAAGGGGAGATGATTTTTCCATGGGCTGGCATGGAGTGAGGATGATGATGGTTTAAGAATTAGGTCCTTATGCAGCCCAGACCTCCTACACATGCAGCTCATGGTAGGGTTCATGCTCCTATGAGAATCTAATGCCCAGCTAATCTGACAGGAGCCAGAGCTCAGACAGTAATGTGTGAGAGAGGAAAGGGCTATAAGTACAGATGGGGTTTCACTGGCTTTCCTACCACTTACCTCTTGTTGTGTGGCCTGGTGTCTAACAGACCACGGGATGGGTACTGTGGTCCCAAGGTTAGGGACCTGTGGTTTGGACTTTAACTCCAAGTCAACTCAGTTCAATCAGTTCAATATACACAACATCTACTCCTGTATCTGGGACCTGGAATGCCTGGATGAATAAAAGCCCTTGTTTTCTGGGAGCTCTTGACATCAAAATGGTTGGTCCCCCTGCTCCAAATCTAGCAAACTGTCTGTCTCCCATCCCTAAAATCTTCTACATTCTCCTATCCTTATGATTTCCCTGCATCTTTACTTCTGCAGGGGGCTTTTCCCTGACTCTCACCGCTAGGTCCACTTTATGCCATTCCAGCAACCCTTGGAAATTTACTGTTGAACTCCATCCAGCCGGCATTAACACAGCATGTATCTTTCAGTCTTTAGAGATGAGTGTTGGGTGTGTGAGTGTGTGTGTGTGTGTGTGTGTGTGTGTGTGTGTGTGTGTTTGCTTCATTCCAATCAAACGCCACCTCCCTCAAAGTTTTGTCACCTCTATGCATGTGAAAAACAGCCTGAGCCAAGACCCTCCTGCCCTAAGGCTCTTCCATGATGTTCTGCTCAGGCCTCATACTCATCATACCCAAAACCATTGTTCCCCACAAGCTTCTCCCTCTCTTTCTTCATTAAGAGTTATAGCTATCCCAGGGCTCTAGAGATCTAGACACACTGACTCAAGACCTCAAACCCATTCCCCAGCAGACACATCAAACCATTGTGCCACCACACACAAAACTTGCATCTCACAGCCCCAAAAGATCCTCACCCTGTGTATAACCATACCAGACATAGGATATGAAATCCCATGAAGCCCATGCACAATTCAGAGGTCTGGTCAGTCACACAGACATAAAATCAAATCACACAGAAAGGCATATAGAAGCCCATACTCCCACAGAGTTTCAACAAGTCATATAGGATGATCAATACATATGCATGTGTGTGCGCACGCACGTGCACACACACACGCACACATGCACGCACCCACACACACTGAGTCTTGGTAACAAGCTTTTCATCAGGAGCATTCTTGGAAAATGAAATATGGTAAAATCCAATCATCTTGAACCCAGACCCAGGACCTGAGCCCATCACTCTTGCTGGGGAAGGAGGGTGGGTATTGCCTTTTCCTTGCTCTTGATGGGCCCATGATTTGTGCCTGCTCTGTGGGCATTGGTGCTGTAATTCACCACAGGACAACTGCCCAGTCTGGCATGGTGCCTGACTCAGACTCTAGGCCTGCCTGGATCTGGACTCCTGGCCCCAGAGCCAAGCTGTTTCCATGAACTAGAGGCAGCAATGGGGACTGGAGGTCATGTAAGGACTACCCAGATCCAAGACTATGGAGTAGACATGCTTCTGTCACCCCTGTGTCTTCCAGTGCCCCACTGCTGAGCACCTGGCCAGAGAACTCCAGGACAAACCCACTCCATGCCTAAACCACAGTCAAATCCAAGCTGCCTTAAACAAATTGTCAAATTGTTCTCAGCACCATGGTGAGCACCCAGAATTCTTTCTGCACAGACAACCTGGAAGCTACTGCTTCCATCACCCACCTTCTCTCTCCCTCTCTCCCACGTACACAACATACCTATGCTACACAGCTCAGTGGTTGCCTTCCTGCAGAGGAGCAGTTCGTGGGCTAGCCCTAATGAGGAAGGCAGGATGGGTGATTTCCATGTTAGTGTGCTAGGAGAGAGGGTCTGGGTGCATGGCTAAAAAACTATGGGGGTGAGGTTATAGGCCAAAAATCCAAAGTTCTCAAGCAACTTGTTCTCAACTCTAAAAGAGAGCACAGCTTTTCTGCTTAATTACTGAGCACTGGAATCAAGGCTCTCCAGTAAATATGTAGAAGCTGCCCGAAGGGGCCTTGATAGTGATGCTGGGTCTGGCTCCACCCCACTAATGTCCTGCTTCTTTCCATACAGAGCAAGCAGGACTACAGGGAAGAAGCATTTTGCAGGGCCTCGGCTGCAAGCAAACCTTGGTAGAAGCCATTCATAACTGCTCTTAGGATCTACTGGCCACCTTTTATCCTTGGAACAGCATTTATTTATCCTGGTCTCCTCTCTGGTCTTCACTAGGGTGAAGACAGAATAGTCAAATGTTGTAGGACAACTAATGAAACATTTGGAAAACAATAAAGCT
Organism: Dinomys branickii; assembly: GCA_004027595.1. Classification (NCBI taxonomy): domain Eukaryota; kingdom Metazoa; phylum Chordata; class Mammalia; order Rodentia; family Dinomyidae; genus Dinomys; species Dinomys branickii. The sequence continues at coordinate 5,821 of PVLD010016655.1, read as the reverse complement.
GGAATCATACTTCACTGTTCACACCAAAACAAATTCAAAAAATAAAAACACAAAGTGTAAAAAGTGAAGCACATAGGTGGACAAGTAGTGAAGGAAAGTGTAAATATTTATATTGTTTAAAGGAAAAGAGCCTTCTCTAAGCATGACATGAAACATACAAGTTATAAAGTAAAAAGACCAGAAAAGACTTAATCACATAAAAATCAAGTACTTATGAAGGACAAAAAATAAAGTTGAAAGTGAGTATGAAGTAGAAAAATATTAAAGATACTACCTCTAATGTGAAAAACACTTCCCACAAGTAAGGACAAATACTCCAATAGACTAGTAGACCAAAAACGTGACCAGAAAGCTCACTGATGAAAGAGGAACATCTATTAAGACCTAAATATATGTACAAGTTCAATACTTATCAAAGAAATGCAAATGGAAAATGGGTATGAACTGTCACTTATCAAATGGGCAAAAGTTTTTCTTAAGTGGACAAAGTATTGTTATGGCTTATATCTAGATATTCCCCAAAACCTCATGCAGTCAGAGGAAGGGCTTTTTGGATGTGGCTGGATCAAGGGTGTGCGAATATGGATTAAGGATGTGATACTGGATTAAGTGTGTGGTATTTGATTAGTCCACTAATTGGTTTATTATAGTTCTGGGTGGGGGTTATGGGAAGCCCCATCCTGGGTATAGGTGGCACCACCCAAAAGGCTTGTAGCCTAATGGGATAAAAGGGAAAGGGAGGCTTGCTGCTGTTGGTTTGCTGCTTGCTGCCTCCTGCCTACTCAGTCATGGACTGTTTCTCCTTTGTGATGCCCCTCTGCCATGCCATCCTGCCTTGGAGCCAGTCAACTACCCGACTGAAACTTCTACAAATTATGAGCCAAAATAAACCTTTCCTCCTTTGGGAATGTTATGGTTGATACACTGTGTCAACTTGAGGAATCTAGAAGCTTAACTAAGTGACTCAGCAGTTCTACATCCTAGGGTGACAAGGATATGCCCTTCCTGCTCTATGATGTTGTTCATTGTGTCAATGTGAGAAGTTTAGAAGGTTAACTAAGTGACTGAGCAGGAGGCCAGGTCCTTTCTTTGTATTCATGGTGAGCCTGTGCAAGAGGAGGGCATAAAGGAGATTATGTGAGTGCTACACATCCCCTGGGTGTGGGTAGCCTGCTTACTATATAAGGGAGGAAAAGAGGCTTGTTCCCCCCTTGTGCTCTTGCTGCTTCTGCTGTTTTCTGCTGCCTGGAAGCGTTGTCCTTGTGCCCTGCCACCTCGCCTTGGAGCCAGCTGATTATGGACTGAAACCTCCACAAACTGTGAGCTAAATAAACCTTGCTTTTCTTAACTTTGGGCCTTGGGTATTTTGTCTCAGCAACAAGAGAAAAGTAACCAAGACAGTGAGTGTCAGATGTTTTGTCTCTGCAACCAGAAAACTAACTAAGGCAAGTATGGTACTACTCTCCAGCTCTGTGACAAAAGGCAACTTAAAGAAGGAAAGGCTTATTTTGGCTCATGGTTTCAGAAGGTTCAGTCCATAATCAGCTGACTCCAATACTTTGGTCCTGAATTGAGATAGAACATCATGGCAACAGGAGGGTATGGAGGAAGAGGCTTCTCAGTTCATGGCAGCCAGGAAGCAGTCAGAGAGAGCAAGAAAGAGGCCAAGGACAAGTACATCTCTTTGTGGCACATCTCTAATGACCCATTTCTTCCAGTTAGACCCCACTTCCTGAAGCTGGCACCATCTCCCAGGAATGCCATCAACTATGAACCCATCGTTGGATTAACACATTAAGGATATCAGAACCTTCAGGATCCAGTCTCTTGCCCAAAGCCCCACCTCTGAACACTGCTGAATTGGGAACCAAGCTTTAAACACAAGAGCTTTTGGAGGGCATTCAGATCCAGGTAGTAAGAGGCATTTATTGTTGGCCATGGTATACAGAAAGGCACATTCTCCCACACCACTGGTAGAAGATATGTATACAGGTGCAGTATTTCCGGAAGCCAGTAGGCCACTCTTCCATTCCCATGGCAGTATTGAATACAGACAGCCTTTGAGCCTCACCAGACATTGTTCTAAGTGCTTTGCACATAAATTTACTTCATCCAAATAGTTATTTCATGAAGTAAATCCTATCATTATCCCCATTTTACAGATGAGAACACTGATGCCCAGAGAGTTTAAGGCACCTTTGTTAGGAAATGGCAACACTGAAACAAAATTCAGGCACTTGGCTCTAATATGCCACTCTACAACAAAATGTTAATTGTACAAACACTTTGTCCTAGAAATTTCCCTCCTGGAAATTAATCTTAAGGAGTTAATTAGGGAAATGCACGGGGAGAGATACATAATAATGTTGCTTTCTATGTCAAATGTCAATGAAAAAGTGGGTACAATTAAATGTTTATCAATAGGAGAACCATTGACTAAATTATGTTACTTCCATAGACAGAATGCTATGCAACCATTAAAAAGTGTGCTGTATATTTATATTCACTGATATGGAAAGATTTTGACAACATATTGTTGAGTGGGAAAGCAGGCTGCAAAACAGCATGCATAGTATGATCCCATTTAGGTAAAGTTATATATATATGTATATATCACCCACGATCTAAGCCGCTGCTCACCAAAAATGCTAAAGGTTATTATCTTGAGATGGTGGGGATTTCAGGGAATTTTTATTTTCTCCTTTGTTCCTTTTCTGTGTTATTTGGATTTTGTACAGTGAGCATATATTACCTTAGTAAACAGAAAAGGGATTTTTTTTTTAAAAACGAGCTTCCTAGAATTGGCATCTCCCTCCTCGAATCTCTCAATGTTCAGCCAGCCTGGAATGCAAACCCACTACGTGTTAAGCCCCAGGGTGGGAGGACAAAGAAAAACAGACAACTAAAGGCACGGGGCAGAGACAAGGCCACTACCAGAAGCAGGGGGAGAGAGATGCGTGTGTCTGCCTGGAAAGTGAGGAGAAGATAGGCCAGCAACGAGGGAAGGTAGAAGGTGCAGGCCCAGGTACTTGGTATGGGTGCCATGTCCCAGCTCCCAGGTTGACTAATGCTGTCCTGTTAATGAAGTGAGTGATTAATAGCCAGGGGGATAGAGAGCTGGTATATGAGATTAATCCCAGTTAATGAATCCATTGTTAACAGCATTAAATAGCAACAGGGGGAGAGGGCGGCGGCCTCCTCTCTCCTCTCAGCACATCCAGGTCTAGGCTAGTGCTGCAGCCCCCAGAGGAGAGGAAGGCTCTCAGTGGGAGGCATTGCCAGTGTGGTGTGGAGGAGAAAAGACCAGTCCTGCACACCTGTGGCAAACCTGGTGCCTTTTCACACTCCCACACCTGGGCTCACTCAGCCCTGGGCGTGCCTCGCTCCCTTCCAGGGAAAGCTGGTTGCCAGAGACGAAGGCACAGAAGGAGCTCTCTGGGAAGCCGGGAGGGAGGCAGTTTGGTGGTAACACGGAGGCAGAAAAAGCAGATGGCTGAAGTGCTTGAAGGGCAGCAGGGGCCTGGGGCTGAGGGCTTTGCAGTGCACTGTCTCTTCTGGGGGCCAGCAGTCAGGGGGTCCCCAAGTGAGGCACCAGTATGAAGCCATCACCTACCCTGCTGCCTCTCCCAAAGTTCCAGCTGCCTTCCTAGAGCTGTCTGGGCAGCAGAGGCCCTGCCCACCCCTGCCTGCCCCTGTGCTCCTCCAGGATGCACAGCGATCACTCCCTCACTCCCTATCTGTCGAAGTACACTGCTAGCAGCTGAAAATGTGATCACTTTTGTCCCTCATAGTAACCCCGGGTAATCAGTGATATTGTTCCCCTTTTACAGATAAGGACACTGAGGCTGGTGACCAAACACGGTTATGGCCAAAGTCACACAGAAAATGGGAGAGCCTGGATTGGAAAACAATTCTACCTGGCTCCAACATCTAGATTCTGGCTAGAACTCTGCCTTTCCCAGAGCACTGGTCCTCCAGGTATAGTCTCCAGACCACCAGCACCATCCATCACATTGTCTGGCAACTAGTCAGAAAGGCAGCGCTAGCCAGGCGCGGTGGTGTGTGCCTGTAATCCTAGCTCTCTGTGAGAGCTGAGGCAGAAAGATTACAAATTTGAGCCATCTGGGTAACCTGGCAACTTAGTGAGACCCTGTTTTAAATTTTGAAAAAGTTTAAAGGGCGGGGGACATTGGTCAGTACAAAGGCCCTGGCTTCAATCCCCAGTACGAAAGAAAGGGTGGGCAGGGCTTGGGCCTACCCTAGACTAGTGGGGGGTGGGTCCAGCTCTCTGTGTTTCAACAGGCCTGAATGATTCTGAGACCTTCTATTGTGCCTGGGACTTACCCCCTTCTAGGGTATGCCAAGCAAGTCCTCCCTCTCCTCCTTCTCCTCCTCCTCCTCTTCCTCTTCCTCTGCTGGACCTGCAAATGCCAAAGCTCCCAGGGACCTCTTCTCCCTCTGTCTACACCCTCCTGCTGGGTGATATCATCCTATCCTGAAGCTTTCAACAACATTTATATACTGACAGCTTCCCAGTTTATATCTTTAGGCTTGGCATCTCCCCTGAACTCCTAGCTCATACATCCTGTTACCTAGCCGACATCTCTGCTTGGATGTCTCAAGCCATCTCGGAATTAAAGTGCACCCTCATTGTCCCCAAAGCTGCACCTCCCCTGTCTTCCCCGTCTCAGTAAACAGCATCACCATTCACCTAGTTGCTCAGACCCAAAGTCATGGAGTCATCTTTTATTCCTCTCTTTATCTTGTAGCCCACATTCAATTCAGTGGGAAACTCTGTTGGTTCTATTTTGAGCTGTTTCCGAGACGACTGCTGTTTACACCTCCCCGGCTGCCACTGTGCTCCGTCTTTCTCTTCTCACCTGGACATGTGCAGTAGCTTCCTAATTAACCCCTCAGCTACCACTCTTGTTCCCTACTGTCTTGTCTACACTCTGTGGCCAAAGTGAACTTTTTAAAACCTAAAGCTGAAGCCATGTCCTGGTCAAACCCCTCATGTGTAGAATTAAATCCATACTCTTTGCTTTGATCTCCAAAGCCCCACATAATGTACCCCCCACGCCCTTCCTCCACCATCATCCATTCTTTCATCCCACTTGCTCAACACACCACAACCACACCTGCCTTCTTGCTGTACCTTGATCACAGCAAACATGCTGCCTGCCACCCCAGGGCCTTTGCACAGGCCATTGCTTCTGCCCAGAATGGTCACGCACTTGTTTCATTCAGTTTTATGCTCAAAAGTGAAAGTGACCAGTCCTACAAGCCCTGACACTTCCTATTTCTTTACTCTGTTTTCTACTTAGTAGTCATTAGCACCTTACATCACATCATAGCTATATTAGTTTTTTCTGTCTCCCCCTCCAGGCTGCATGCTCCATGGGAGCCGGGACTTTCAAATCACTCAGAAACTAGAGTGGTGTCGCCATGGAAGCCACTTGATCAGTATTTGATGAATGAATGAATGAATGCATTTCATGATGAATGAGTTTCTTTGAACTTGTTTCTCTGCCTATAAAAATAGGCATACTCAGGTATCTGTGAAGACTGAATAAATATGTTGAAGAACCTACTCATGATTGGCATAGTATGGATCCTAAATAAAGGCTTTTGTCTCTTTTTGTCATTTTTTATCTTTTCTTCCTTCCTTTGTTTGGGAACCTATGCTGATTCCACATGTCCCGCTCCACCGCATGTGGCTTGGCCTGGCCTAGCTGGGATTGCCTTCCCCGGGCTCCCAGGCCCTGGGGTCCACCTGCCCCACCTCCCATCCCCCACCCCACCCCCCGGAAGCCCTCCAGAC
>PVLD010016654.1:0-44250 GCA_004027595.1 Dinomys branickii | reverse complement strand
CATATCCTAGAGCTGCAAGGGCAGATCCTTTTCACCCCAGGATGTAGAACTGCCGCTTTACTTAGTTAATCTTCTAGACTCCTCAAGTTGACACAGTGTATCAACATAACACCAAGGTCCAGCTGCAGGCAGCAGTGAGAAATTGGCTTGTTCAAAACAGTGACCTCCTACTCTCCTCATCTGGCTCGTCTTGTTCAATTTCATCCTGTGGGACCAGAGATACGGGAAGGTAACACCCAACAGTGGCTCTTGATTTTACCTGTCTGCTTGGTCACCTAGTGGAAATTATAATTTCTACATATGAGCCAGATGAGCTTCAAAAAGAATCATGATTACAATGAACTAAATATATAAATATAACCCCCCCCCCACACTTACTGGTTACCACTAGTAATTGCTAGGATAACAACCCTTATTTTGAAAATTATAAGTGAGAGGAAATATCCTAACATTTATTCTACTGCTCCTTGTACAGTATGTATATGTGTATATATATAATGAAGTAACTGACAAGCATGCAGCAGGACATTAGTGTGTGGCCAGCTGTCTGGGCATGTGGGCATGGCCTGTCCATTGCAGAGATCCAGGACATGACAGAAAAAGTTATAAACTCTGCACCTGGGGTCAATCAGAAAGTGCTATCTTCAATTCTCCCCACCCCCCAACTCCAGCAGGTTTTTGATAGGACCGTTTAGATCTGACATCAGCCAGAGGAGTAGGAGATGCAGAAGACGGTCATTAAACCATTGAATCAGTGAGCCTCCTCAGTGGCCTCTCACCCTGTAGGGCGTACTTCCTTTCCTCCCTTAAATTGGCCCACACCCACTCTGCAGCGCGTATTCCTTTTCCTCCCTTGAATACCCATCTTAAATATAAAACCTCACTACCTTTTTCTCTTGCATAGACCAATTCTTTGTTCAGGACAGCAAGAACCTAGGAAGCATCTCTAGAAGGATCACCCCAGAACCCAGTAACAAGGGGAGCTCTTTAAAAAGTATCAGCTAATAGATGCAGAAAGAATAAGAGTATTAGGGGAAAAATCCCACCTTTTTCAATCCTCAACAAGACAATCGATCTGGGCAGCAATCTTTTATAATTGATAGAAACATTCAATGAGCACGTGATGAGAAACTTCATTTTAAATAACAAAGTTCATGTCCCATACCTGACCTCCCCATTATAATGTAAAATGCTAGTATAACTGTAACACTGACTCTGAAAAGGACCACAGAAGTCAAAATCACAGGTCCATCTTATATTATAGAGCACTTCTACTTCCAAATACAATACAAATATTTCCACTCAGGAGTTCTGGTACTATTTACACCAAAGGGGCAACTTACTCTAGACCTGATCTGAATTATTTCTAGATTAAAATGTGACCTATTTTGAGTGAAAATTTTTGAACTGAACAAACTACTTAGGGAGAATCCCCAAAGACATTAGTCTGGGACTGTGCACTGCGAAGCCCACCAGTGAGACTGTTCCCGGTTGCCTGGGACTTTGGTGTTAACCCCTTAGTTCCCCATTTGGGAAAAGGGTAATAAATAGCACAGCTGAGCTATGGCAGGGACAGTAACGGATGCAACAGTGGAGCCTGGCTGAGCCTTGGATATGTGGCAGATGTGCGCGCATAGAAGACTGCCGAAGTTCCTTGGCATCTTTTATCAGATTTATCAGATTAAGGATTAGTTCTCTTAGACTTTTCATGTGAGTGATTATTACACTTTTAAAGTTTTACTTTTTAACTCTGCTTATTAGCACAAGTATTTTTTCATTGAAATTCCTACTCTTCCTGTCTGAAATGTTCTTTCTCCTCCACTTTTCTGATTAAGGGGCATTCACTTTTTAGTATTCAACATGGATTTTGCCTATGGCCCAGAAGCTTCCTTAGGTATGTCTTCCTCACGCATTTCCTTCAAAATCCTCACTGTGCCTATACTAGGGGATTTACTGTGCTATATTACAATTATTTGCTGAATTCTCTGTTTTACCCATTTAATTTTGTGCCCCTCAAAGGCAGGTATTGCATCTTCTTCTTTTCCTGGTCCTGTTGCCAGCATTTGTTCATAAGGGACACTTAAGCAACATTTGTGCAATACATCAGCTGTTCATGCATTCAACAGCTAGGTATTAATCATGTCCTGTGTGCTATGGTTTGTGAAGGGAAGAAAGAGGGTTAGTAAAACTGCAGGGGCAGCACCAGTGACTCCCACTGACCAGAGCCAGGGAGAGAAGAGGTTGACCTCCAACCTGCCCTGACACCAAGGTCATTTTAGCTGCCTCTTTGTGCTGTACTCTTGCTGGAAATGCCAGGTCAAATTTGGACAGTTAAAACGATAACGCCCATGTTTTTCATATAAATCTTACTGCCTCGCCTTCCCTGGGTAATGACTACATCATTTTCTCTCTAAAAGCCACACAGTAGACTAGAAGCTCAAGATGGGCAGATAGTAAGGAAATCATCAACAAAAGTGCACAACACGTCATTGCCATTTTAGCTTTTTTGAAGATATTTTTCTAAGGCATGCTTCTTTAGAGATTACTTTCCTTTAGGTCACTTAGCAGTTAGTTGTGTGACCCAAGAAAGTTATTTCACCTTTGAGCTGCCCTTTCATCTAGTGAGAGAAAACTAAACAGCACTGGAATTTGGGCAAAGTCAACTGATAAACAAATTGGAAGGCCTAAAATAGGGAATATTCATGAAAGAACTGGCTTAGGGACTAGCACTAGGTAGGAACTCCAAAGATGTTTGTTTTTTTTCTTTTGTACATAATGTATTTGAGCTCCCATTCTGAGAAGGCTGCATTCCATTTCACATCTAATTGGGATATATTATGCCTATTAATCCATGAAGAAGAAAGGCAGTAAGAATCAGTGGGAAGAATACAGCTTTGTCTATGTCCAATTTAGGTCACTTAGTTTTGTTGAGCTGCAGGTTTTCCCATATAAAAAGTAGGATGAGTGCCTGGGTATGTAGCTCAGTGGCATAAGCACCTGTCTGGCAAGCAAAAGATCCTGAGTTTGCTACCTGGTACCAAAAAAAAAAGAAAAGAAAAATGTAGGATTAGTAGTACTTAATGTACAAGGTTATGTTGATGTTGAAATGAGATAACATCTAAAATAATGATGCTTGGCACATTGGTAGCATTATTTGTGATACTGCCATGTCAACCTTAGGTGTTATCTTGGCTTCTATGTGCTTTGATTTTTTCCAAATAGTGAGGCACTTTCCTCATGTCCCTCAGCTGACTAGAATTTAGTGTATGCAATATATTGTCACTGGATGAGGTTAAATGGTTAATAGAGAGACTGAACCCATGATTTTTTTCCTTGATCACCTCAAGAGCTGGCCAATGAAATGTTTTTGTGTCTTCCAAAAACAATAGGGAAGGGTGCTATAGTGTTCAACAAACATGAATGCTCCTTCCAAATCTGTTCTCAATCTACTTCAGACACTTTGTTCTTATTTCATTTTTCAAAACAAGGTAATTATATGAGGAAAAAAGTACTCATTTTCAAGTAGGAATTTAAATTTGGTGCTCAAATGTGATTTAGATGAGCTGGGAAATTCCATGAATTTGGAAATTAAGAATTGTATTTCTAAATGACATAAGCAATAAGATAGAAATTCAAAGATATTTTGAATAGAATGAAAATGAAAATACCACATAAATTCTTCCAATGGCTCCAAGAAGGCCTGGGGATAAAGCTCAGGGGCACAAGTGCATGCTTGGCAAGTGCAAGGTTCTGAGTTTGATTCCCAGTACAAAAAAAAAAAAAATGGCTCCAAGAAGTAATTTGAGAATAGTTTACAGTCTTAAGTGTACATATTAGGTAAGAAAGGCTATATATTATTGAGCTACTATCCACCTCAAAAAAGTAAGAAAATAAAAAGCAAATGTAAAGACCCTGGAATGGCGATTCGAAGGAAAAGAACATAAAATAGTGACAGCGAAAGCAAATATAACATGTCGGTAATCAGTGAAGCTAGCAATTAGTTCTCTGATAAATCCGTTTGGGAAAAAATAAGAAAAGTCATAAGTAACCAGTAGCAGAAATGGTAAATGAGATGTCATTACAAATCTCTAGAGATCATTTAAGGCAATAGGGGAATAGTTGAAACTTTGAATACATTAGTGAAAGAGACAAATCCTTAGAAAAATGTACCCTAATCAGAGAGATTCAAGAAGAGTTACAGAAAAAAGCCTTTAAAAATATCTCCACAGGAGGCTGGGGATATAGCTCAGTGGCATCTGCACTTGCCTGGTAAGTGCAAGGTCCTGAGTTCGATCCCCAGTACTGCAAAATAAATAATAAATAAATAAATAAATAAATAAAATAAAAATATCCCCACAAACAAAATTCCAGGGCCTGTAGTGAAAATTCCAGTAGTGAGATTTATTAAACATTCAAGGAAGACAAATTCTAAGCTTACACAAATTATAGCATAGAAAAGAAAAAGAGAACATGACCCATCTCATTTTGTGAGATAAGAGTAACCTTAGCATCAAAACCAATCAGAGCAGAGCGAGAAAAGAAAATTACCCTTATATGTCATTTATGTAGAGAGATGCAAACGTGCCAAGCAAAATATTAGCAGATCAAATATAGCAACATAGGGCTGGAGGTGTAGCTCAGGCGTCCAGCACTTGCCTAGCATGCACGAGGCTTTGGATTTTGTTTCCTGTGCCAAAAACCAGCAACAGCAGCAGCAACAACAACATCAACACACAAGAACAAAACACAGCTGCCAGGCACATTGGTCCATACCTACAGGAGGCTGAAATGGAGGATCACTTCAGCGCAGTGGTTCAAGGTCAGTCTGGGCAATATGAGACCCTACCTCAAATATAAATTAAAATAATGTGGCAAAAGATAAAATACACAATACAGTCATATGTTGCTACTCAACTGCTTTGAAACTCATAGACTTTGCCACTTGGCATATTCTGACGTGACAAATTTGTCCTGGTACTTGCTATTTGGCACTCAATCAAGCAAACTAGAACTTGTCTGTGTCAATTGCCTTATAACAGGCTGCCCTTTCCAGCCAAAACAATTTGTTTAGTACTCGCTAGTTTTGGTACTAAATCGTACCTCTGAGAACCAATTAGTGATGAGTACCAAGGTACCATTGTACATCGCTGCAGTTGGGTTTATTCTACAAATGAGTAACTCTTAAGATTTAAAAATCAGTTTTAATTTGTCATATTAATGAAGTGAGAAAAATATGATCATCTTAACAGTTTCAGCAAGAAAATTTAATAAAATTCATCATCTACTCATGGATGATTAAAAAAACTTTTTCACAAAGTAGGAGTAAGAAGAAGCCTTCTTAATCTGATAAGGTGTTTCTTCCCTACCTCAAAATTAAGATGTAAGCATACTTAGCTGGGAAATGATAGTTTTTCTTTCAGATTAGGAATGAGGCAAGGGTATGTGCTATACAAATTTTAGTCACAATTTGAATAGTAATGTTTGCAACCAGTGCAGAAATGTAAGAAAAAAATTAAAGATTTAAAAATTGGAAAAAAGAAGTAAAGCTCATTGTTGCAAATGATATGATCATGTCCTTAAAAAAGATAAATCAGAATACAGATAATTTTTTAGAAATTTTAAAGTAATTTAATAAGATTCGCAAATACAACGTCAAGGCCGCGGATATAGCTCAGCAACACAAGTGCCTGCCTGGCAAGTGGAAGGTCATGAGTTCTATTTCTAATACAAAAACAAAATTAAAAACAAAACAACCAAATACAAGGTCAGTATAAAAATTACTTGCATTTCAATATATCAGCAAAAAGTTAGAAAATGAAATGTTTTTAAAAGTAACCATTAATAATTGCATGTAAGTATCAGGCACACATCAAATACCTAGAAATAGAACTATAACAATAATCATAAAAAATTTTATATGGAAAACTATAAAACATTATTAAGTGAAATTAAGGACCTAAATCAGTGGATAAATATGTAATGTGTTTTTTTTTAATACTAGAAATCAAACTCAGGACCTTGTGCTTGCCAGGTAGGCACTGTGCCACTGAGCTACATCCATAGCGCAGTAATTTTCATAGAAGATTCAATATTGTCTCCTTCAAGTTGATTCATGGGATAAACAATGCACCCTCAATCAAAACCCCACATTTTGTTTTTTGTGACACTTTAAAAGCAGACTTGGAAATTTATATGGGAATACAAATGCCAAAACCATGAAAAACACCTCGTGTAGAAGGAAATCAAACAGGAAAAGTTACTCTATGAACTATCACAACTTTTTTCAAAGTGATGGTAATTAAAGACAGTGTGGTATTGGCACAGGGATAGACAGAACAATGGATCAGAAGAGACAGTTTTACACGTAGGGACATGTGACACGTGACAGGAGTGGTGTTGCCTATCAGTGGTAGAAGGAAAGATTTTCAGTAAATGTTGCTAGGCAACTGGGATTTATGTGAGAAAAACTGAAATTGGTACCCTGTCTTATACCATATACAAAGATCAATTCAAGATGTGGTATAGTCTTCAGTATAAAAGGCAAAACCATAAAGTTTTTAGACATTAATATAAATTTTATTCATGATTTTGGGGTAGAGAAAGACTTTTAAGACAAAAAACAGGAGCAGCTATTGGTAACAGGGATAACCAACAATGCACTTATATCTAGAATGTATAAAGAACACAGCCTAAGAACAGCCTCTAACAAACGTACTGCATCATGAAAGCGTAACCCCGAAGAACTAAACAGTGATGTTGATCATCATAATAGGAAATCTCATCATTAATTAGGAAAAGGAAAATTACAGCCACAAGGGATATACCCAGATTGGCAAAGAAATCAGAGTGTAAGCACAGTAAATAATAGCCAGGATATTCAGTAGCAGAAATGCATGACTGGTAGTAGGCATATAAACTGGTATATTTCCGGGAAATAGATCAAAGAGGAAAAGGGATAGAGATGAAAATACTTTTGACTGCCACATGTCATATATATTTAATTCTGGTGACAATCTCATGAGTTTTATAAGGCAATGAGTCAGAATTTGACTCCGGGTCTCTCTTGTAATTTACTGTTCCTAGGAGATTCACTTTGTGGTTTAGAGAAGGAATAAACCTGTTAGCAAAAGAACCTTTTAAACCAATTGATTTGCATACATGAGTTAGTAGGCTCTGAACATCTGCCAAGTAAGAAACCTGAGAAATATGGATTCAGCATTAGCTTGTAGATCATTTGTTATGGGTGGGAAAAAGTGGATTCAGGTAACAGTCTTGTCAAAAGCAGGTGCTGTGTCCATGTAAAAAAACTATATATTTTATTTATATTTCAAATCACTTTAATTGTATAAATTTATGGGGTACTAATATTTCAATGTGTGTAATGATCAAATCAGTGTACAGTAGTTAACATTTTCCTCTCCTTAAGAATTAAAAAGTTGAATAGTACATAATAATTATACATGCTTTAGGGGCCTAGTGTGGTACTTCAATAAATGGATATAATATGTACTGGTCAAATCAGGGTAATTAACATTTCTTTATCCTGATTATGACTTTGTGTTTGGTTCTTTTGAACTCCCCTCTACTAGTTACTGTACTCATAAAAGAAATAACAGGTTATCATTAACTCCAGCCCTCCCACTGTTCTGCAGAATGGCAGAAACTACCGCTTCTATTTATGTTTGAATATCAATTATCTGACTTCCTACTAGCTCCCTTGCTGTGTCCACTTTTCATAGAAGGATTGGTTGGATGCATTTCTCCTGGGTACATAGCAAGTGAAAGTTACCACATGATGAAATGTAGTGATTTCTTTTCTTTTCAGTGCAAGTTTAATTGGCATTTAGAATAACCTCAAAGAATGCTGCAGCCAGACAAATGGGCGTGGGCAATAGTACAGGGTCTATTTTCAGAATTCGAGGATATATGACTAGAAGTGAGGGTGTTGGGTCACATGGTAATTTTAACTTTCCAAAGAACTGCCAAACTGTTTTTAGCAGTGGCTGCACCATTTTACACCTCCATCAGCAATGTGCAAGGTTACCATCGTTTCATCAACATTATTTTCCTCATTTGCTTAAAATTATAGCAGTCTTCATGGTGTGAAGTAGTACTCAGCTGTGCTTTTGATTTGCATTTCCTTGATGACTAACCAAGTGAGGATCTTTTCATTTGCTTCTTGCCTATGTGTGTATCTTCCCAAAAGAAATGTCTGTTCCAGTCTTTTGCCTAGGTTTTAATAATGTATTTCCTTGGACTGTTGAGTTTTGAGGGTTTTTTAAATATTTCTGGTACTAAACTATTACTAGGTTTATGATTTGCACATATTTTCTCACATTGTGTAGGTTGTGCTTTCACTTTCTGAAGAAGCACAAAAGGTTTGAATTTTGAGAACTCTAATTTTCAATTTGGTGTTGCTAGAGCTTTTGGGGTCATCGCTAAGCATTTATTCCCAAATCTCTGGTCATGAAGATTTATCTCTATATTGTCTTCTAAGATTTTTTTGTAGTATTAGCTCTTACATTTAGGCTTTGTCTCATTTTGAATTACTTCTTTATACTATATCAGTGAAGTGTCCAATTTCAATCCTTTGAGTATGGATATCAGGTTGTTGAAGGGCAATATGTGTAGAAGAATCTTATTTCTCTACTGAATGATCTTTGCAACCTTGTAAAAAATCAGTTGATTTTCTGGACCCTAAAGTCTTTTGCATTGACCTATGTCTATTTTCATATAACACGTTTTGATTACTGCAACTTTGTTCTCTGGGATAAATTCACTTGGTCAGAATGTATAATTCCCTCAGTATGCTGCTAAATTTAGTTGAGGATATTTGCAACTATATTTATAAGACATATTCATCTATAGTTTTGATTTCTTATGCTGTACCTAGATTTGGTAGTAGGGTAAGTTGGCACATTGAAAGAGTTAATAAGTGTTCTCTCCTCTTTTATTGTTTGAAAGAATTTGAGAAGGGATTGTTACTGATTTTTCTTTAACTATTTGATAGAATTTACACCTATACAGAAGAATGAAGATCAGAGGAGAAAAATATTCAGTCAACAAGCATATGAAAAGACCCTCAATATCATTAGTCATCAAAGAAACACGAATCAAAAACACAGTTGAGTATATCACACCATGAAGACTGCTATAATTTTAAGCAAATGAGTCATCCTATTATGAACTTTTTTATTGTTCTCGTTGGACAGTTTTTATTCATTGATTCAGTCTCATTAGTTTGTTTAGATTATATAGTTCTTCTTGAATCAGTTTTTGTATTGTGTGTTTCCGTGAATTTGTCCATTTATCCAAGTTATTTACAATGAAAATACAAATTTTCACTGTATTTTCTCATAATATTTAAAGATTCTATAAAATCTGTGGATAGTCTCGTAATATTTTTAAAAATTCAGCAAAGTCTGTGGTAATGTCCTCATTTTCATTGTTTAACTTGCATATTCTCTCATTGTTTTGATCAATTGAGCCGAGTGTCTGTCAATGTTGTCAATCTTTTCCAAGGGCTGACTCTGTTCTATTTATGTCTGTTCTAATCATATTAGTTTTTTCCTTCTTTTAGCTTTGGGTTTTACTTCCTGTTCCTTTTCTGGTTTCTTAAGATGTAAAGTTCATTTATTCATTTGGTGCCTTTCCTTTCATTTAAAACGAGAGTGTTTAAAGCTACAATGCACCTCTGAGCCCTGTTTCAGCTACATTCCAAAGGTTATGCTGTGCCTGCGGCTGCTCTGCTGTGGGCCCCGCGGCTGCTCCTCTGAGGGCCCCGCGGCTGCTCCACTGTGGGCCCCGTGGCTCCTCTGCTGAGGGCCCCGCGGCTGCTCCACTGAGGGCCCCACTGAGGGCGCCCCACAGACTGGACCCGGCCCCACCCATAGCAGGGTGATGGGGTGGAGTGGGGCGGTCCGCTGTGAGCATAGGTGCTTTTCCACCTCTGACCATGGCAGTTTGTATACACCCATGTGTGCTATAGTATGGTCTGAGGTAGCTGTATCTCTTCCCAAGGCGAGAGTCCAAGGATATAGATAAACCCCGGAATACAGTTATTATCACAGGGAAGATGACTGATTGGGTGGTAGGGCAACGGAGATGAGGGAGGAGAAAACTGAATGATGAAATGGGCCATCATCTGTGTAACTGAGTAACAAAGGTGAAGGTAACATTATGTAGGACAGCGTCCAGAGCTAATCCCTTCTATGTTCTCTATAATTTGTATTTCCTCAATCATGTTTTTTTGGCGATACTGGGGATCGAACTCAGGAGCCTGCGCTTGCTAGGCAAGCGCTTATTCCACTGAGCTATATCCCCAGCCCCCTCAATCATTTTTGTATTAACAGAAGTGAAGGTAACTTTATATTATGCAGCATCCAGTGCTAATTCCCTACTGTCTTCTCTATAGTTTGGTATTTCCTTTAATGTTTGTGTGATAACTAATGTGAAGATAACATTATGTAATACAGCATCCATCCAGTGCTAATTCTCTACTATGTTCTGTATAATTTTGTATTTTTGATATTGTTTATGGCTTATTCTGGTTCATATGTCTCCATTCTTTTGTCTTTAAAATAAAATTTTAAAAAAATCACAAAGGTTATGCTGTGTGTTGTCTTCATATTCATTCGCCTAAAAGTGTTTTCTAACTTTAATGTTAACATTTCCCTCAGTGATTGTGTGAAAGTATATTGTTTAACTTGTACATATTTGTGAATATTTTTATCTTGCTTTTGTCACTGATAGCTGGTTTCTTCCACTGTGGTTGAAGAAGATCATTCATATGATTTCAGTATTTTAAAATTAGCCTAGGATATGGCTTATCCTGGAGAGTGTTCCATGCAGACTTGATAAAAACATGTATTCTTTTGTGGATGTGTGGAGTGCTATATGTATGCTTGGTAAATCTAGTTGATTTATAATGTTATTTAACCTCCTTTTTTCCTTCTAATTGTCTGCATAGTTTTTTTCTCTCCATTACAAAAAGTGAAATATTACAGTCCCCAACAATATTATAGAACAGTAAACTTCTCCCTTAGATATTGTCAGTGTTAGGTAGCTTTTGAATCCCTTGTTCCTCTACTTTTTCCTCTCCAAGCATCTTGTGTTTTCTGGTACTGGGATTCAATGCATGGCTTCATGTGTTTCAGTCAAGCAGGCTACCACTGAGCTACACCCCCAGCCCACACAGTTTTCTTTTCCTAGTCTCTTCCTTCTTAGTCTCCTTGACCTGTCTTTTGTTTGTCAAGATTATTTTCCTTTGTTGCAGGCCACTGCTTCCAATATTTGTGCTTTTAATATCTTTAAGCCAACGCCTCTCTGGAAGCTTTCTGAGCCCTGAGAATGTTCTGAGTGAAGCAATACTAAGGCATGTCCTAATGCCAATCCTTTGGGGCACTACCAGATAGGCCTAAACCCACAAGCACGTTGGGAATCAGTTCCCTGTTCTTTGAAGATGTTTCCCACTGTTCCCTCTAACAACATGTATCAGCAGTGTGGGTTGACCTCCTCCTAACTGCCACCTGTCTAGGGTGAAGGGCTGACAGGTGCACAGTGTAAAGTACCCCAGCACTCTCCTACAATACAGAAGCAACTTCTTTTTCACTAAGTTTGTTCCATGTTGTAGTTTTTCTTTTTATAACATAGATGCTGGGATTCTGCGAAAAGCTGTGTCTGATCATTTTTATCAGCTCAGTAGTTGGATTTGTGAAGGAACAGATCCCTGGAATTCCTTACTTTGCCATTCTAGTGAGATCCACAGGGGCAAGTTTTGGGATGATTCTGTCTCCTATGTCTTGATATGTCTGTGCAGTGAAGAAACTCATTCAGTTATGTATTTTATATCAGTGTCTTTCCCTCTATGGAAGTTATATTTAAGTTAAAAACTGTGTTGAACAAACCATCCTGGCTGCTGTGTAAAGAACATGTAGGCAAGGGCTACCGCCAAAATAGGAGGCTGTTGGGATTGTTTAGGCCAGAGATGGTGGTAGCTTAGACTCAGGAAGTTAAAAGTGTAAGTATCCTCATTTGAGGATTACTGGATAAAGCTCAGTGTTGGCATCAGCTTCTCTAAAACTCATTGCACTAGACTAGTGCAGGATCTCCTGTTGCTAGTTTCAGAACTTCCCTGTAGTGGTTGTAGAGCTATTTCAGTCTAAACTTTACAGATGATAATTCATGTACATTTTAAAGCTGACACTTTAAAAATCAGTGAAATTATCATTCTCTCGTTTTAGAAAAGTTCTTGTGCTTTCCCTGGGTGTGTACTATAGAGTGGTTAATCGCAATTAGCAGGTTGTAGCCATATCTGCATCACTCAGTGGGTTTATTACCCAGGTAAAGGCTGGGAGCTGACTATGTTGGTTTGGGCCATCACACAGATTTTATTAATCATATTGTGTATTCTGAGTTAGAGACCAATGTTTTTACATGTAATAAAAATTTTCCAGGGGCTACAAATTTAAATAAATCATTAATAATACTATACTTCCAAATTATTACCACAAATCACATAAAAGTTAAAAAATAATTTTAAAAATCAGAGTTGTATTACTGTTTAAAGGGTTCTCAAATCAGAAAAGGTCAAGAAATTCTAACTCTATCCCTTTAATTTTGAGAAGGAAAAATGTTCCTGTCATGCAATGAAGCAATCTATAAGCAGGAAGACCTTCTAAGGTAGGTTTGCCACCGATAAATTTGGCCAAAAACACAGTGAGCCCAAGTAGTACAGGCAGTTTGATACTGAGAGATGGCATAAGCAAGAATATCATGGGGTCAGCTCCGCCATCCTCAGCCCCAGGGAAGACAGTGAACAGTGGGGCCCGACGAGAGATGGCCTGGGAACTGGGTGGTTCCGTTATGGAGGCGCTGCTTCCACACTACGCCTAAGCACATCTACAGCCTGAGTTCATACTGTAAGGGAGAAAGCAAGATGGAAAATCCCACGTCTTGCTGGAAGGAGGAAGGTGCATGAGAAACGGTCTCCTAGCAGCCACCCAAAGAGCAGGGGAGTTTTGAGGAGTAGTCCCCACTAGGCTGGGTTTTTCACTATGTTCCAGGGGGTATTCTTGGGCAGTTCGCAAAGACTTAGGTCACATTTCATTTGAGCCTTGGTTCCGTGGCCTGCGTGGAGATGCACAAGCTGGTCAGCACAGCTCATCTCATCTCTTGCCTCCAGTGCGTCTGTGAAGGAACGGATCCCTGAAATTCCTTACTTTGCCATTCTAGTGATATCCACAGGGGCAAGTTTTCCAGAATACATGCTGAAAATGAAGGGAACTGCCTTTAGCTATATTAATACGCAGTAAGGAAAATTTATTTACTTCTCTATGAGTTATAAGGAATATTTAATGAGTCCTTGATGAAATTTAGTGTTCTGTAGAAATCCTTCATTCATGGTAAATTGAGATTTGACCACCAGGTGGCGCATGACAAATAATTATCATCCAGTTGGTGAGTATGAAAAAGCCTTTTCTGGAGGGATTAAAACTCGATTGTCGGTAATTCCCAAATGTACATGAATTCTAACTTTCTTTTTGCTATATACGTGGTACTGGGGTTTGACCTGGGGCACTTGCACTAAGATACAGCCTCGACTTTTTTAAAAAAATAAAAACGTTTAAATTTTGAGACAGGGGCTTGTGAAATTATTAAATTGCCCAGATGGGGCTTGAATGTGCCATCGTCCCGCCTCATTTTTTCCAAGTGCTGGGACTATAGAAGTGCACCACTAAAAGTTATTTTAACTTTCCCTAGA
This sequence comes from Dinomys branickii, assembly GCA_004027595.1. Taxonomy (NCBI): domain Eukaryota; kingdom Metazoa; phylum Chordata; class Mammalia; order Rodentia; family Dinomyidae; genus Dinomys; species Dinomys branickii. Next base: position 30,488 of record PVLD010016654.1, on the reverse strand, counting down.
ATTTTTGTGCAGTAATTATTTTTCTGAAAGTATTCTTCATTCATTTTTGAAGTACCTAGAACCCTAAGGAAACTTCAAAGAAGCAACACAGTGGACATCTATACATACTTGAACTAGATTTGCCAATTCTTAGCATGTCTCCATGACATATATTAATTTTAGACATTATGGCCATTTGTTTCCCAGTACTTCAGCATGTGTCTTACGGGACCAAGGCCATCAGTCTGCCTTTTATAACTGTTTTACTTTCTTCCTAGGATCCAATCAGTGAGCACACATCGCATTCAATTCTCATGGCTTTATAATCTCCTTTAATCTGAAACAGTCTCTCTCTTAAAATATGACAATAGTATTTAGAAAGGTACCGGCCGGTTGTTTTTTAGAATGTTTCATGATCTGTATTTTCCCCCCAAATAAATGTAATTATTATGTATCTCATATATCCTGATAAAAAAAAAGATGCAGTGAATGATGCAGTGACTAGGAGCATGAGCTTTAGGTAGGAAAGGTTAGTAATCCTGTTCTCTGACTTAATCCCTGCCAGCTCTTCGTCTATGCCATCGTGCTAATACTAAGTTCTTCATCACTTAGCACTCATCGAAGTGCCTGGTATATAATAATTACACACTAAATGGTACTTAGGTTCTTTTTATTTTAGCATAAAGCATTAAACAGGATTTTCAGATAATTCCTACCTGGTAAAGATGAAATTAATTAAAAAATTTTATGTAAAGCCTTCACTGGATAGTCATTCTGGAATGAATCAATTTGTGAGAATAAAAGTAAACATAAAAGCTACACTATAAATGAAAGTGCACATTATCAACTGAGATGCAACTGACAGTTATAATTACATAATTACATATTAAAATTATGTATTTCCTTATTTCCTCCACCTTCTAGGAATTCATTACTTTGAGGGCTGATCATATAACAATTTTAGTTACCCAATTTTGTTATCCAAAATTGTTGAAAGAGAAAGATGAACAAAATGTGTCTATTTTGCAACCTATGCAGATTGTCAGATTATAAACTTTCAGAAGGGGAGTGGACTATACTGTATTCACTCTTACAATCCCAGCAGGCGCCATCTTTTGAATGTGACCAGATTTAACACATCTTTGTGGCATGAATGAATGCTTCTCTCTCTTTGTAATAAAATATTTTAAAAATTAGCAATTTAAATATTTCAGCGTGCAGTTTGGTGACACGAAGCACACTCACATTCCAGAAGAGGTTCACTAATAGCACTGCGTCAACAAAGGGGACAAGAACAACCTCTGCTTTTCTGTTTAATGTCAGTTGAATCAGAAAATTTCCTCAGGATATCTTGTTACCGAATTTTAACTTTATGTGTTATTTACACGGTGAAATAATATATTGGACAATGAAATGGCAATGTTCCTGCTCAGAGGCTCAACCCTGTCAGGGTTCTTTGATGCCTAGTAGGACTACTGCAGAAAAAAAAAAAAAAGACCGTTGCTAGGAGACGGAAGAGCCAAAAGCCCACGCTCTTGTAGGGGTTCCACTGGAAATCAAAGGAATTTAACCATGTTTTGGATCAGAGGCTTACCCATCAAACTATGTCCTCTAATGAGCATGCGCATTTTCACATACAATGCTTTCCACGATGTTATGATTGTGGAGGATTATTGAGGGTAATCTCAAGGCAATTTATTTATTTCCATTGGGCTAATCCCTTCTTCGGAGCACAGCTCATTTTCAAGTGTCGGCTGCGCTGCCTTGCGTTTTCCCCCACCCCTTCAGTGCGACAGCCTCAGAGCTGGTGGAGAGACAGAAAGTACGCACGCAACTGGTAAGTAGCCAAGAAAGCCTCCGTAAAATACTTACAGAGGCTCTACTTTTTAAACCGAGTGACATGTTTTGATGGAATGGAATGATACAGACCTGTGTAGGAATTTCTCTAGTCAGTGGCACTGGGAAGATGGATTCAATTGTAAATATTCCTTGGTTACTTTTCTAGTTTAAAGCTTGCTTCTTACATGCTGAGTGAGTTGCTAGAAGGAAACACAGACACTTCCAGTTGTGATTCTGGTAAGATCCTTCCTAAAATAAGATGTAATGGAGATGTAACAAAAATGAGAAGTCGCTTTCAGCTTCATGTTTGGATTAGACGCGAAGAAATGGGTTACGACGGTTCACGATATTCTCAGATCTGCTTTCTTAAGTGCGTGGCAGAGAGAAATATCCTTTTGCGATGGAGAAAAGGAAACTGCATCCTCAGGCTTCTTAAATTAAGAAAATTGCGTGACAGAGATATCTGTATGGGAGAGAAAACCAGGAAGCGAGCAGCCTGTAATAATATTAAGAGCGATTGCTTCATGTGAGAGATGAGCCTGTAATTGAATGGGAAATATTAAAATTAGGCATTAGAATCAAGAAAAAATAATAAGAAAGAGCAAATATTGTGACTGTACCTTCATTTGAAAAATTCACCTGTGTTATTGGACATCACTTTATGCAGAAAAGACAATGCTCTTAATGGTTTTTTTAAGGATGTGAGAAGCGTAGCAGATTCCCCCTGACACAGCTTTTATGCGTGTTTCTGAAATATGCTTGGAAATGCATGTTTTTTAATAGGTCAGTTTCTGCAAGAAAAAAGAAAAGCAAATGACGTACTTTGAAAAATTTATTTGGAATTCAGATTGTGCTGGCGCAAGAGAGCAGAAAACAAAATAAATGGGCTTTTGAGTTAGGTGACAAAACAGCAATCCAAGAAAAACAATAAGGATGAAAAGGCTTGTTGGAAAGTACACAACGTGGCTCACTTCCTAAGTTGAACATGTCTGCTGGTAGCATGTTTTGCAGGGGACAGGCCGGGAGCATGTTAAAGGCAGAGGGAGGGGGCATCAGCAGAGCACTGCAGCAAAGAGAGCGACTGATGCATCTAGGGACATGTGACCACTCTGGTGTAGCCAAGAAAAATTTCCAGGACTCCATCTTGTATAAGAAACTGTATACATACCAACATGCAAATAATGCTATAATCTTGTTGCGGTGCATAATGAGTTCTTCTTGCATAATCTTCCATGGGTCCACGTTGGAATTTAATCTTTGCTTTTTATTCTCTTTGTTCCTAGACCTTCTTCTCTGTGCTCCCAGAGATTTTATGATTACTGAAATATCTTACCACAAAGTTGTTTTCCTCTTTATTATAAAAATATATTATTCACTGTGGAATATTTGGAAAGGCATGCAGATGGCTATAAAAATTTCCCCAAATCCCAAAAGCCAGAGATAATCACTATGAACACAATTTCTATGTCTCTTTTCTCTGAACATATGCAAATATATGCATAGGGATATGTATTTTCTACAGAAGGAACATCATATGTACATATCATTTTTGTTTTACCATATGCATTAAACATATAGTAGAATTCCTCATATGTTAAAATACCCCATAAGAATGAAATTATTTTGGATGCATAATTTTTGGTCGAATCTCAGTAAATGTCCTGTTATTGAATGTATATATGTACAGTCTTTGATGGTATAAATTATTTAAGAACTACCTTTCCATATAAATCTCTGTGTGCTTTTGTGGTTTTTTTCCCCCAGGATGAATTCGTAGACGTGGAATTCGTGGATCAAATGGTATGAACCAGTTTAAGGTTTCTCCCCCAGTCCCAAGACATATCACCTAATTTTTTTGTCATCTGTGGGAACGACATTATTTTCTATTCATTGCTTGCCTATTGATTTTCATCATTGATGGTGGTGATGTTTTGGACATTTTAAAGCTTTATATGTTTAGATATCTACATATGTCAGCAGTTGATTTTGTGGCTTTTTTTCCTTTGAAATATTTACTATATACGGACTCATCTGTATTTCCCCCCACTAACGTCCTTCCTTCATTGGTAATCGATCTCTTAATCCATCTAAAATTGATTTTGATATGTGATGCAAAGTAGGATCTAATTTTGTTTTTTTCTAAATAGGTCACCAATTGTTTCAGCGTTACTTATTGAATAATTCAAGCTTGTGTCTTCCACTGATTTGAAACGGCAACAGCTGTTCTCCCATTAGCTAGGGTGTGGCTTTCCACAGGTCAGCCATTTTCTCTCTACCCAAAATGGTCACATTCCACACTCGTAACCTTACCTTCTGGCAGCATCTGGCAGCATGCTAAAGAATCATGTTTGTGCCTCTGCCTTTCAAGAGTTCTAGGCGCGTGCAATCAAATATAGTGGTTTTCAAACAGAACTTCCATTGTAAATATTTGAAATGCTTATTTTTGTCACTTTTTACAAGTTAAAATTGGGAAATTGACTACAGAAAACCATTGCTGTACGTGTGGTATTCCGTTTGGACACATGTGAGGGCCCAGCTTTTTGTTTCAAAGGGGCCTAGTGGCCGTGCTAAGGCTCCTCTTTCAACCTCTTTTTTTATTCCTCAGGTACTTGCAGACTCAGTTCCTGGAATTTTCTAGAATGGTATAACAGGAAAATGTAAGAAATGTATGAGGAGCAGAAATAAAAATGTTTGCCAGGCTGGTGCTGACAGTAGTCTGATCTAGAGATTGAGGGTGAGTCCCAATCCCATCTACCACTGTTACCATCTCTTCGAGATAGAGGAAACACCCCAATGGTCCCACTCTTTTTGCTGCAGGTGGGAGGCTGAAGACATAAAACTGAGTCTTTTGGTAGTAGATGGTTTAAATACTGTGCACAGAAATATTTGACAAATTTTTTTAAACATCACCTATCACACCTGCTGAGCCCCTGCCTCCAACACTGCCTTCTTTTCGTTTTGACTTCTGACCCTGGCCTCTGGCATTTACTGACGGTGGAATCAAAGTTCAGAGGGATGAGGGAGACACTTCCTTACCCACTGTTATTTCAAGACATCTCTCTGACCCAGAGGCACAGCCCTAGTCGTTTCCCACTTGTCTCATTAGGCCCTGATTTGTTTATGACTAGAGCCTTGTTTCCCAGGCAATGGAGCTCACCAGAGCATGCTTACTTGCTCCTCGGCAGTAGCAGAATGTGGCTGAGGGGCCAGGAGAGAGGTCTTGGGGGCCCAAGGTGGGGGAAGGAGTTATTCTGCAGGTATGACGTCAGTTTTTCTGTACAGTACTAAACTGCCATCGTTACTGTGTTAAAATGCCCTCTGATGTTTCTTCTTCCCCAGTCAACTGCACTTGCTGCTTTCTGTCACTCACCACAAAGTCTTTCTAAGGTGAGGCTCTCTCACATCAGAAATGAGGGCATCTCAGGGCACCAAAGGGATCCATGCAGTGTGGGGAAAGGAAACAAGATCGCCTACTTTCAAACCTTGACCACTTGATGGTTGCATGATTAGGAGACAGTTATTCTCTGCCTCAGTTTCCACAGATGAAAAATGAGGAGGGTAGTGGCACCTTTAGAGTAGGGTGAGGTGCATAGTAACCATTAAAAAAGTGTTGTCTTGTTACTTTTAGATTTTAAGGGAGACTTACCCGGAAAAAAGCCTCGCTCCAGCACTATACAACTCACTGTTTAATGCCCACACTGATCAAATAGTACAAACACACATTTGGACCTCCAGCCACAGACCCAGTACACAAACTTGCCCTAAACCACACAGACACACCTCAAGGCATGGCCATAACTGTCCCAGCAAGAGACTTGCCCATAGCGCAGGGGCATGTGCCACATCACTAGATTCTTCCCGAGGCACACAGTTTTGCCTCATCACAGAGACCCACCTAAGGGACGCTGAACTGCCCCACAGGACAGAAATGCCCTGCGCAGACAAGGCCAACCTCACTCATTGTCTTCATATCAGTCAGACTCTTCCTAGGACACAAAGACATACAAATTCATGACATAGAACACACTCTTTCCAGCCTGCAGATACTCCCCATAGCACAAAAATATTGCCACAGAACACAGACTGTCTGCAGCACAAAGACTCACTAGAGCACACAGGTCTGTCCACAGACCATAGACTCATGGCACAGATTGAAGAGCCACGCCATGACACAAGGACTCTGCTGCAACAAGCAGACTCACCGCATGGTGAAAGACGCTGACCACCCCAGCAGGACACAGACTTACTTGCGCTACACAGGGACTCTCCACGTCATTCATACCACACGGAGTCTCCTCGCCAAACACAGAATGAACTCACAGTACACAGTGCCCACAGCACTCAGACAAGTTTAGTCCACTGCACAGGGATGCAGCTGTGCATCCTGCAGCATGCACATAACACTACAATGCATAGGATTGCATTGCAGCACACAGATGATCCTCCCGTGCACTAGTTCACCCTACAGCAAATACAATGACCATGTAACGGAAAGACTTCACAGGCTTTCTTATCCCATAACATCTGGCCCGCCCCCCAAATTCATCCTCACAACACACACCATGACCCGTTGTCACCAGAACACACCTGGGTTCCTCAGACACACTGTAATAAATGGATATGCATCACAGTGCACAGCACAACACTGCAGCATGCACGTAAGCCACTATAATGGACAAACATGTTCCTGCACAGGTGTGTATGCTGCAAGGGCATCTCACAGTCCACTTTTCCCTCACTCTTCCCATGAAATCCATACAACCTGCACCATGGGAACACATCCCACAGCACGACACTCTAGCAGCACAGTGCTCAGAATGATGGCATGGCATGCACCTGCTGTCCAGCTTCATTTCCTCCAGTCTGCCCTGCTTGCACAGTGTGAACATATGCTCCGCAACACCTAAAACCATTTGCCACATGCTGCTCAAATGTACCAGAAAGCACCTAGACTGCTTTCACCGCTTGCACTTCTGCCCATAATGCAAGCTGTGTGCAGAACTGCACCAAAATGCAGCTTCTCCCAGTGACATACGTGCTTTTTGCACAACTCACATGTACAGTGCTGCACATGAAGATGCCCCTACATGTGCAGGACACGGACTTACACCACAACACTTAGACTTGTCCTAAAGTCACACCCACAATACTTAGACATGCCTTAAAATTCACAGGCATGCCTGGAAACACAGAGATTGATTCCACAAGGAACAGAACTGCCTCACAACACAGACCTAGTCTAGAGCACACATCCTGCAAGGTACATAAACATCTCCCATTGTGTAGGTTGCAGGACACATATTACATATTAACCTTCTTTGCAAAGATACCCATTCGAGTGGACAGACATGCATTACCATACTTGAGCTACCACTCTGGCATACAGCAGAGATACGGCTTTTGCAATGGTTTAGAGCAAGGCCTCTGGACCCAGACCACCTGGGTTTGAATCTAGATACCATCCCTTGCTAAATGTATCACCATGGGTGAGTATATTTCTTTGTTCTTCAGTTTGCTCATTTATAAAACAAAGATAATGGTAGTACTTACTTCAGAGGCTTACTGTGAATAATAAGTGAATTAAGATATGTTAAGTGTTTAGTATAGTGCTGGATACATGACAACTGTTATAGGAGTTGTTAATTTATAATCATACCCCTTCCCACTACCCCCATTTGTACTAAAACAAAAAAGCCTATCCCTAGCACCTAGAGTCATGTGGCAACATAAACATTTATTGCATAATATATAAACTCCAGAACATCTAGAAACACTCGACAAAACACAGACACCCCACCATAATGCCCACAAACCCTACAGAACACAGAGACCTGAACTTACCACTATTCATAACATACAGAAGTGCACTGAAATTAAGCAATCCACTGTACAACTTACAGATTTATTCTGTGATATGCAGATCATCTCAAAACGTGTAGAGTGGATACACAACACCCTGCCCCACTCCACAAGGCAAACAACCACAATGCAACATATATATGTGTGCCCTGAACTCAGAGGTGCGTCCTTTACCACCCAAACACTCTCTTGCACACATATTTTGTCCCATAATGTGGATTCTCCCACTGTTCACAAACATACTTCTAAATGTACACTATCACCTCACAACATATGTATGAACTCATCCCGCAATATTCAGACTTGTGTTCAAATATCCAAACTCACACAAAGGAAAGGCAGGCTCACAACACAAAAACTCATGTCATAGCTCTCAGACTGGCACAAGGGAGAGATTAGCTTCAACTTATCTAGGCACAACTCAGTTAGCCAGTGATGTAGGTCTCTTTCTATGGTGTGAAGCATATACTCAGAGCTCCAGCTTCCTGGGCTTGGATCTCATATACGTCATTACACATTTTATGACATTGAAAGGGTCTTTTGATCTCTTGTCTGTAAATTAGGGGTAATAAAAGCATTCGTGTGCCATACAACTGGTAAGAAAAATAAATGTGTTGAGATCTGTAACATGTTTAGAAGAGCACCTGGTAAAGAATTAGTGTTACTGATGTTAGCTGATCTTGTTGTTGTTATGGTTGTTGTTACTACTCAAGGAACTGGAACATAACAGTAAGACTCAACCTGAAACAATTAGACACAAACTATTATATATTTACAATCCACTGTAAAGCCATGAAACACTTCACAGCCCACCCTCTCACTACTCTTTCTATTCAGTGCCTATATTGGCTGCACTTAGCCCAAAACACCTAGAAGCATCTTCCACACCATGTCAGCATAACACCTAGACTCATCACAGAACACCTAGACACATGCTACAGTGTATAAATACAACCTTCATATAGAAACATGTCCGTGGAAAAACTCCCAGTTCAGCTAAAAGCTTCCTGTCATGTACATATGTGCTCCAAAGTATGTGAGGCATATATTTTGTATATTTGAATAAAAAATAAAATAAATACCACATCGCTATGAATCTGCTCACTTGAAACACACTTAGCCCGTCCTTCTTGACATTTTCTGAAGCACTCACAGAAGTCCTCTTTTGTGAGTGAGTATCTTTAGTTGTCCTGGCTTAGCTGCCTTTATTTAAAAGTTTACTTTTCATGTCCATTTTGACTTTGCAGAAAAGGTAGATGTCTAAGGGTGCCACATTTGGTGAATAAGGGAGATGAGGACACACAGCAGTTTTTTTGTTTTGTTTTTTTTTTTTTTTTTTACAAACCTGCCTTCCTGTTGCATGGCCCTCAGTAGCAGTATTTCACTGTGTTTTTAAAGTCACAGCTCATACTGACATTTATACATGCTCATCCCAGAACATCACATTAGCTCCACAATATGAAGAATTCACTTCAAAATCCTAGAAACAATCTGCAACACAGACTTTTCCAAAGTAGGGAGTAATAACACACAAACTTCACTACAGTAGCCAGACTGGCTTCACAACACACAGAAATGGGACATGACCCATAACACAGATTTTTCCCTATGATATACATATTGTTCAACAAAACATTGTCCTGGCTATGGAAGTCCAGGATCTGCTTCCTGAGTACAGACTTGTTCACACACATTAACACATTACACATATCAGAAAGCACATATATGACTCATAACACACACACACACACACCCTTGTTCCAGTACACACAGACACATCCCTCATCATAGCAGTTTGACTCAAAACTGCCGGCAGTACCCCACAACATATAACAGTGACCACAATCCCACAGTCTGTCCCGGTCATGCACAGATTCATCACACAAAGTAACTTCCTGTTACAACTTTACTCAGAGGAGCATGTCCACAAAGGAAACACAGAAAAACACAGTATACACAGAAAAGCACAATGCACAGATATATTCTGTAACCACCCACATTGACTCCACATCATACAAACTCACACTTCAAACACCACACTAACCCACCAGTCGGGGGCTATGCTGCATGGTACATAAATAAAACCCTAACACAGAGGTATGCCTCACAATATGTGGACTTACGCAGCCTCTACCATCAATACACAAATTGCCTCTACAAAACACTTCCTTGTCTCTATGAAACCAAGGCTAGTGTAGAAGAAATGTTGAAAAATACCATAGAACTGAAGGAAAAAGAGATGTTCCACTTCGACCAGCCTTTCCCCATACTACCCAGACACTCTGAAACACAGAGATTCATCCTGCCATATGCAGGGTGGCCCATCATCACCAAGAGTAACTCCACAACACCCAGACAGGAACCACAATATACAGACGTGCCCTCAAATTCTTCCCACAAAATAATGATTGATCTCAGAAGACGTCTTCTTCCACAGCACCAACATCTTCAAGCACATATAAATGCTAAACAATAGACACTTTGTGACTGGAGATATGCATTACAATACTAAGACTTGCTGTAAGACATTCATGTATGTCCCTAATCAAACAAAATCACCCCATGATCCTTAGGCCTTCCCCAGAATACATGGACATTTCTCCATAATGCATATAATACCCAGACAACATAGACTAGCTGTGAAAAACATGTTTTTGATTCCATAACAGCAAGATTTAGCTGTGAGTATACAGAAATGCTGAGAAATTAATATAAATCTTAATTCATAGGCATGCCATCAATCCCCAAAGTCACTTCGTAACACTCTCACCAGTGAGACTCAGAGAGTTACTTTAAGATTCTCAGATGAATACATGAGATCCAGGCCTATTCCTAAAGCCTTGTTTACCCCATAGCACCCAGACTTGCGGTAGCCAAACTGACCTGTGTTAGCCCATCCCGTCCCGTAACAGCTAGTCTGGCATGGAAAAAGACTATCTGTACAAGACATAGAGTGTTTACTTATCTCCGCAGTTCTTAGGTATTTCCATATAGCACACATAAATGCTGGAAAGTGGACTCAGCCTGCCACACTAAGATATGTTCCCTTAACACTCAGATTGGCCAAACAATGCCCAGAATAGCTATACAAAACTCCCAGACACAACACAACAAGCACACATTCCTTGCAACACTAGGGCACACTTTACACCACATGGTATGCTCCATAATGTACAAAGTCTCCCAGTGACATAGACTGATTCCATAGTTACTTGCCTTATCAACATTAAGACATGGCTTAGAACACATAGAAATTGTAACACACAGAAAAATCCCTAAGGCACAGATGCATCCCCCAACACCTAGACTCAGATTCACCACTACTAGCTAGATTCACCGCCAAATGCATACACCTTCTCTACAACAACTCCTTGTCCCACAAAGCTGGAAACACCATCTGTTACTTACCTGGCAACCCAGGTTTGATCCACAGCACACAGTAACGATGCACAGCCTGAAGAATCCTCATAGTCCACAGACTGGCCAGAAAACCCCATCTTTTCCCTTCACAATATCAAGACTTGCTCAATAGCACAAAGAAACAGTGGAAAAAACACAGAAAACTCTCCAATGTATTGATATCCTTCATAATACCCAGACTCACCCTGCAAGACTGATCCAACAGCACAGAGATGATACCCGTAATGAACATCTTTCAAAATCTATTGAACTCACAGCATACAGACTGCGCCCATCAACACCTCTTTTTTTTTGACTTGCAGCACATGAGTGTCACAGAACAGAGAGATACTGAGCAACACATGTGCAGTTAAACATAAGTGACAAACACAGGATTCTTCATCCAGATTTGTTACATGGTAACAGAACTTACTCCTTGACACACAGCTCTATACCACAACACCAGACTAGTTCTATGAAATTGCCTCTTGCTTCTACAATACCAAGATTTGTTTTGCAGCACAAGTCTGGAGCGCTAGAGAACACTGAGACAAAGCCCTAACACATAAATATCACCCAGATTCATTTCACAACGTCCTGACTTGCTACAGAACATCCAAGCTTCCCCTACTTCCAGGGCCCAGACTAGCCAGATTGGCCTTATGGCACAATTTCATTCTTTATAATATACTCTCATCACATGACAGATTGGCCTTTAAAAAATATTTCTTTGCAAAACAAATATTTTCCTCTGGTCTGTCAGAAACCTTGAACAGCATACAGATTAAAAACTCCACATTACACATAATACACTATACACATCAATATCCCCAGTACAGGATGGACTCACAGTAATACTCAAATCTCCATCCATGACATCAAAGCTTACAAAACACAGAAGGAACTTAAAACACATATAAGTCACATAACACAGAGACATACCTGTGACATTTAGAGTTACATCCAGATTTATGATACTCAGACTCACTCAGTAGCATTGATTACTCTACAACACACAGACATGACCCAAACTGACACCCACAACTCATGGACATGTTTTATAACACAGGGACATGTTGCACAATTCACAGACTTTTCCCACAATGCTAACACTTGACTTACAGTGCAGAGACATTTGGTATAATACACAGCTAAATAAAAGAAACAAGCACACAGCTTCCAGATTTGCCAGACGATATTCACACTTGCCTTGTTTCACACGTACTTACCCTTAATAAAATTCAGATTGGCTCCAGAATACACAAACCTACCCATAACATGTGTATGTTATATATAACATAGAACGACTTCACAGAATTACATGACAATGCAAAATTAAAACTAATAATTCACAGATTATTAGTAAATTAGGATCCCATAGAACATAGATTCACTGCCACATACATTTACTCTACAATTCCCACATTGCACCAAACATTTGCACTCAGTTCCAAACACATGAACTCACCCCAGAACATAGATTTGCCCTCTCAAGATCAATTCCTAACTTACATGTGCCTCATAATACCCAGCAATGTATAGTTTGCAATGTATAATTTACACTCATAACTTAGACACACTTATGAGAATTAGACACACTACAGAGAATTCTGTAACACTAAAAGCTGTCCCTACAATATCCAATTCCACATAGCAGCACCACAAATTCTAACCAGACACGCACTCAATCCAAAAGTACAGCTTCTCCTACAACTCCTGTGTGCATCTCTCTGTGCATGGATATGCTGCATAAGATAGCGTCCTCAGAAAAGCAGCATTGCATAGCAACTTATAAATGTCTCAGATCACACACTTACAAGGAATGGACCCAGAATATGTAGTTACTTCTTCAAACCCATAGACTTGCCCCTTTGCTCCTGTGCCCTGCCAGTACAGACTTGTCTAGTAGTTCTACAGCACATCAAAGTAAACAGAATTTTCCCACAATTCATGGACTTTATCCAGTCTTCAAATTCATCCTACAACAGACAGACTCACCGCATACACGACATTATCCTATAATACAGACTCATCTTCAAAGCATGGGATCGCCTAATAATGCTCCATAACCACCAGATATGATCCCAAACACATAGCTATGCACCACAATACCAAGCAGCACTCCATAACATCCATATGAGCCCCACGATGCCTGGGTGCTTCCATAACCTCCACACTAACTACTCAATAGCTAGACCAACTTACTATGTCACACATGCTTCATGACACAAGACTCTCCACACATCCCATAGAAACCCCCATCACAATCTACAAATGTACTTCACAAAGAAAGCTTCACAGAATGCCAAGATGAGATCCAGAACATATCTAATATTACCATAACACTTAGGTTTGCCTCAGAAGTGAGTCTTGAACCAGAGAACTACAAAAATGCCTCCCAGTGCCTTCAGTGAATCTGCAGTAAAAAGACAACTCCACCATGCTGAGACCCACCTCCTAACACCAAGAGATGACCTATAATCAACAGGTAAGTTTCACAGTGCAGACGTCTCTCTATAATGCACAGCCTCACTCTACAATGTAGGATTATTCTGCTGCAGACCCCAAATATCCAGCCTCTCCACAAATTACCTTGCCACTCATGCTAAGGTATGTCTTATATAATGCACAATCTAACTCCACAGTGCACAGATACCACTTGTAATGGACAGATTGATCCAGTGGCAGAAAGACTTCCTCAAAAACAAATTTAATTTCTCATGCACAGATGCACCTCAAATTTCTACACTCACAGAACTGTTTGAGGACTCACAAGCATGGCTCACAGAATCAAGACCTGTCCTATATTGGACAGATATGCTCCTTACCAGGCATGTCTTTTATAGCACGGTCTCACCCCACGAGGCACCCTTCACGTACACCTTTGATCCAGTATCTGAGGTACGAACCCCAGAACACTGTGGCAAACACTCCAATAAAATGATGCAATGTACAATGCACGAATGCCTTGAAAATCCACAGACACTCTGCAGAGTTGCAGAACTGCCACATGATTTACACACTTTCTCTCACAGACACACCCCAAAATACCTTGACTCAAATCACAGCATAAAGACTCAGCCCATGCTGTTCCCCCCACAATGCACCAGCACATTCTATAACACTCAGATTTTCCTACAACACACAGAATCTTTTCACACCCTCACAGTGCCACACATCTATATAGGATCTATAATACACAAAAAAACGCACACGGAAATAACATACAACAAACCTCAAAATGTACAGACTTGCTCCACAACAGCGACACACCCTATGCTTCACAAACATACCCTACCACACAACCTTGCTGACAAACCATCACCCAACACCCCAAAGATCCACAACTCAGGACACACTCAGTTACACAATGGTATACCCCACAGCACAAAGAATTGCATCTTAATCAGGCTAGACTTATAGTAAAGATGGTCCTGCAACCCAAACGCAAACTCTGTTATACCCTAGACTTGTCCCCATTCACCAAAACTCTATAACACTTATACCCCATTCTATCTAGAGTCAGTCTACATCATACAGATTTGCCACCTGATACACAGAATTTGACTACAACCTCTAGAAATGTTGTACTATGTTCATGCAGATCTCATACCTGAGGGACTTCGCCACCATCTCTGGCCTTGATGCAAAAATTCACATGAATTCTCGGAAAAATACTCTAAAATCCAAAGATTCTAAATATGACATAGAAGTCTATTATAGAATCTCTGGAATCAACCCAGAAAACAGCATCACCCTTTGACTCCATGATATATATCACAATACACAGACTTCAATGTACAGGCCACAGCATCTTGACCTGCCCTATAATGTGAGGGCATTTCCATAGTCCTTATCTTCCCTGGCAGAGCACATGAGAGCATCTAAAAATTAATGGTCATAAATGTACAATCTAGAAAAACAGTATACTATATATGATTACCGTAGAGCATTCAGAGTCATTTCATGAGTCTATTACATCAACCTCTCAATAGCGTATTGATTTGCTCCTCAGAATCTGAAAAGAGGGCCCACATGCTCACACAGAGTTGGTGAGTGACTTCACTTTTTGAGTCTTTTTACCTGTTTGTAAATATGAATAAAAAACCCCCTGCCTTCTAGGCTAGTCTAAAGATAAAATGAGATCCTTTTTATAAGGAAGCAAGATTCAGAATACAGCCTATGGAGATGAACATGCCTGATGCCAATCATGGCGTCACTATTTGCAGGTGAATGCTGCCGTCGAATGCCAGTCAGTGCAGGCTAGTGAAAACATAGCAGTGTGTCCTCACCCACCTCTCACCGGCTCTGCCCCCGAGTCGGAGTGATCAGGAAAAGCCAATGTTTTGAATTGATTCAGGATATTGAAGCAGCCACACCAGTGCAAGTAAAGACATGAAAGAGGACTTCCAGAACTGTTGCATAAAGTGGAAAGAATGATGGAATAAGTGTGTTCAAAGTGAAAGAGAATATTTTGAGGGGTCTAACAGAGATATGTTTTTACTGTAATAATTTTTTGGGGGAGTACTAGAACTTGAACTCCGTACCTTGTGCTTGCCAGGCAGGGGCTTGTGTCACTGAGCTACATTCCCAGCCCTGTAATAAATTTTAAAATTTAGATTTTCACTGTATTTGTTGGCCACACCATATATTTAGAGAAGTAGATGTGCGTAAGGAGAAGAAGATAAACATTTAGTATAGACACATACGTATGCTGGTATACTTTCTCAAAGGCATTCATCCATATATAGACATCCAGACACAGATCCAAAGATCCAAGCAAAGGCATACACAGCATGCACGTCCATATTCTCACACTGACTCACTTGTCCACAAAAAGTGAACACTAAGTTACATGAGTGTCCAGAAATACAGACAAATTCACAGAAACACAAGCAGGTATACAGAGAAGGGGCTGTGCACGCACTCATGTGCATATATGCTCACACCTTGATAGACCCAGAGACTTGCTCTGATGCCTGCTTGCATAGATGCTTGTAGAAACATATATACAGATCTGTAAACATGAAGAATACAGCCTAGGTCTACAGATATACATGGGTCTCCATAGGCATATACTTATACAAATACCGAGATGCACAGATGTACACAAATGCATGTGTGTTTACTTGTCTACGCTCGCAGAAATTATGCACTATGCTTAAAGAGAAAGGTATACCTTCACTGGCACACATGTGTGCAGACAGTTGTGTGTAGGTATGCATACACACAGTTGTGTGTATGTATGCATGCAAACATAGATGGGCATGCATGCCACGTAGTTGTGCACAAACCCACGAGCAAATATATTTGTATGTCTATATATCTATATATCTCCCACAGGTATGCTGAATTCCCATCCATACTGAGTCCTTAAACACACATCAACATAAACATCTATGCACAGACACACAAGTGCACTCACTCAGACTCATCCATAGATATGAATTTATACACAGACTTCCATTCAGACACACATGACTCTGAAGACATGCTGAAGCCTACACAGGTATACACTTGCAAACAGAGGTGAGCGAACACATGAATAAACACTGCGATGTACATATGTGAATATAGAACACTGGTGATGAACCTATGGGGTACATGCATGGAGAGCTGTTTGTTATCACTGAGAGCTCTAAAAGATTTGCCATCACTGATATAGGAGGTTCCAACATCACAGGAAATAATGTGAAGCTCCAGACATGTAAATGTCCACCAAGACACATGAACTTGTACATATTATATACACACAGATATGTAGACATGCGGTGGTTAAGCAGCTGAACATTTGTAACTACTAAACACGAGCACTGAGCATGTCCAAACAGACACAGATGCTGCCCTCTAGGCATGAAGGCACACAGAGATAGGTACAGGGGGACACAGTTACAGTCCTACACACACATTTGCATGTGTACTTACTCACTTAGGTGATGATACGTATGAAAATTTTCTCACAGTCACATGCACAGGACTCTATAATTGCACTCAAATAGACACATTAAAGATGTGCAGAGGTACACTTAGGTGCAATGTATTCTCACACAGAAATGAGGCAGAGCACGTCCTAAGCATATACAATTAAGAGGCATTAGACGTATATCTACAGATAATGCATACCTAAAAGTAGTACGAACATACATATGCATGTACAGACATCTGCAAACATACAAATGCACAGATGTACAACCAAGCATGTACACACATTGGCACACACAATCATCTATAGATGTGCTTCTGTGCTTACAATGGTACACAAGTTCCAAATGAACATCACATATATGAAAGCATACATAGACACACATGTGCCAGCATAGGTACATAGCACACACAGGTTTTAATCATACTAAAAACAGAAACACAGATTTACATGTACAGACAGATACACATGCAGACTTACATGTATGAAAATACAGATGACCAAGTGCATATAAAGGGAGACATAAATAATTTTAAAGGAGGCTGTGACTTGTAATGTGCTGTTTTTCTTGGCCTCTTGGGAGAGTGAAAATTTGTAAGTCCCCTCAGCTGACTACACTGTATAAAGTACACACGGAAATTACTGTGAGGAATGCTAAAAGACCTTGAGAGCACATGTTTTGTGCACACACACACATATACATTCACAAAATCAGAGTCACAGATCACACAGAAACTCAGAAATGTGGACGTGTGCCCAGCCCAACGCAGAAGGAGCCATACATGTGCACACACCCCCGGAATGCCACACTGCAGCAGAGGCATAGCTATTGAAGTGAAACACAAAACAAAGAGCGATATTTTCATTCCAGCTTTATCACTGAGTGGCTCAATAGACTGGGGCGCTTTGATCGTTCTCTCATCTGTAATGTAGGAGGAATCATCATACCAACTTGCAAACTCGCTTGAAGACTCAGTGAAATGAAGTGCCGACCCCAGAGCTTCGAATGTCATAGATTGTGCAGCTATTGCCATCACAGTATATTTATTTTTGCTAGAGACAAACTGCTCAGCTAGAAAGGGTTTGATTTTTATGGTAAAAAATCAAAATGGCTGTATCACAGAGATACTAACTTTCTTCTCAAACGTACCGATAAATACTTTGTTTCTGTGTTATTAATGAATAATAGATTTTGTTCACAAACAAGGTCATTTTGAAGTTCTCAGAAAGGATGTCAACTACTGTCCCTGGCGCACGGGAAGACCTGAAACAAATATTTTCTGCTAGTGTTACTGTCATTAGTACTCTGTTCCTTTTTGTAGGAGGAGCTGGAAGATTGAGAAAGAACATGGACTAGGAGGAAGAGGGCTTCGCGCCCAGTGCGCACTGCCATCTAGTGACCGTACTGAGTAAGTACAGTATTTATGCATTGCTTCAGGCTCTGGAATTTGACCCATTACAAGGTTGCGTCACTGTCCTGCAGAATAAGCTAGTATGTATCACTTTGTGGTGGTTTTTGCTATATCCTGAAATACATTAGTAATAAAATGAAATTTTATTTCCAAATTCCATCCCTCCTCCACCAGATTTTCTTCTGGGCTTCGCTGAGACTGTTTTGATAGCAACAGTCTTCACACTTTCTAAGAATTTTTCCACTGCAAGCCACTTGGAAAAATGATTTACCACTTTATACGCATGATTTGAAGTTAACATCAGAAATTTATTATGAGTTCTGTTATCATTTCTAGCATACTGTAAATAGTGACACTTTTAATAAAATGATTTAATCACATTTGGCATTATTCAATGAAATAAAAGTATCCTATTAGTTTGATACTCATTGTTCATTTCAAAGAAAAAAGCAATGAACAAGGTTTTAAGTAGTCAGATATTTTTAAGTAGTCAGATGATTTTTCTGTTTACTTGAAACAATCATTCCATTCAACCTTTTCACATAATTGATTTTGGTGTAACATACTTTTATGTTTGAAGTCCTTTTATTGCTCATCCTAGCACACATTTCTCCAGAAAGTATAAAATGATTGAAGTAAACTTTCCTGTGATTATAAGCCTCAAGTATTAAAATTTTATCATTCAATTATTAGTAGTATACAACTGACAAGAAGCTTGTAAAATAGTATACATTTTGGTAAGTAACTAGTAAACTGAAAAGTAGATTTGTTTTGTAATGCATTTTTCAAATGAATTTAACTTTGTTCTTCATCAATATTCCTTCTTTTTTCTTTCTTCTTTCTTATTTTGTACTGGGGATTGAACCAAGGCCTTGTGACTGTTAGATAAATACTTTACCACCAGGCTATATCTCCAGCGATTTTAAATTTTACTTTGAGATGTGGTCTTGATGCTTGTCTATGTTGGCCTCAAAATTGTGATTGTCCTGCCTCAGCCTCCTGAATATCTTAGATTTTACCCACCACCAAATCCAGATTATTATTCACTTTTATGGATTTAAGAACTCAGATAACTTTGTTCCCATCAATAGTAAAAAGGAATGAAATGAATGTCCAAATCACAGGTCAAAAGTCACACAGAAATCTACCATCAAAAATAGTTTAATGATTTAAAATAACATTAATGAAAATTTTTAATTTTTAACAGATCACTAGATTATGTCTGTCTTTAATCCCCAAAAAACAAAGTAACTCTCTGATTTACTGAAGAAATTTTTTCTCAGCCATTTCCTCTTTCAGTTTCCAAGAAGTCTACCAAAATAGCTTTACTGAGATTTGTCAAATTACTATTATATTTGTTAAAATTTCATTTTGAGGCATTATTTTTAATGGAATATACTTATAAATAGTGAAATCAAAACATTTATATCAATATGCCTTTGCCAATAAAATAATTTAATAAAATATCTAAATTTATAGCCTTGCAATATACAAACTTGAGACAGTAGAGTTGAATCAACAACTTAATGGAAAATATTTATAACACAGTATAATTGGGAAAGGCCATGTGCTTGTCAAAATGATGAACCAAATCAGTTTTAGTCTTAGAAAAAGCATCTCACTTCATTCTTCAATGAAAAAGCATTAATATGTATTTTGAGAATCATTAATAAAACCACAGAGTAATCAATTATGGGACACATTTTGTTAAACAGATAGCTAGCAAGTAAATAGAAGATTTACAATAATAATGAGGTTTTTATCCATTTGAAAATAAATTGGGAAGTTCAATAAAACTTTTGTTTCTCATAGATGCTTTTATGTATTCATTATGTATCTATGTATTTTTTATGATGCAGCGGATTGAATCCAAGACCCTGATCATGCTCTAGCTATACTCCCTGCCCCTCGTATATCATCTTAAATTAAGCCATGTAATGTGCAGCAGAAATCAAGTTCATAGATGATAAAAGGAGTCTGAGGGCAAGTTCAGGTTCCTTTGGTACATCCATGTGCATGTGCTTTTAGAACACTGGTACTGAGTTGCTGGGAATACTTAATAACATACGAAAATTTTTCAAATCCATGAATTTTCTTTGACCACTGAGTCAAACTGTTGAACTATATGCTTTGAACGAGAAAAGAATGCATTGCTAAAAAATGATTGGTGTGATAATCAGCATTATCATTTTATTTTTAGTGAACAAGTTAGAAAATATGCTGCTTATAAAATGAAATGAAGGTTAGTTTTCATTGGAACAGTTACTTCAAGGTACAACCTGACAAAACAGGTTTGTCTAGTTTAATTGAATGACACACCTTCTCTGAAACAAATCACATGTAATTTCTGTGGATTGAATGTTACCGGGACAAGCATTTTTACTGTTAGAAAACAATCCAGTTGCAGTTAGGAGAATTAGTGCCAGTAATATATACAGCTATTAGTTAGATGGAGCTTTGCTTTCCATTTTAGTGATTAGTGCTGAGAAAAGCTGGTAAATAATGCTTAGTTTTAAGCATGAAGGGAAATTAGTTGGTATTAGGCAGTTGTTCTTGGATTAATGGCTGGTATGAACTGAGATAAATTGTAAGTTTGCAGTACAGTACGTTGCAAAGACAGGAGAAATATAAATGAAGTAGGTAATATTTCATATTGACTATATGTTGAAATGACAATATTTTGTGTTGAGCTAAATAATAAATATTAAAATAAATTGCACTTAGTTTTAGACTTTCTAAAACATTACGACATGAAAATTTAAAATTACACCTGTAGCTCATGCTTTATGTATTATATGAAAGCACTGGTATAGACTTTGTATTGAAAAATCTCAAACTTCCTTTAAACCACAACTATGGAAAAAATTGATTTTTCCATTAATCTAATTTAGTATATCAATACTCCAATATAATCAGTGCCTTTCATTATTATTTAGATTTCCATGTTGGCCAATTTCTACTTGCAAGCAGGAAATAGTGAAAGCAATTCCATGAAGGCCATTTGAAAAATAATCTCTCCTTAGTACCTAGGAATTTTCCCAGTATAAACTTTGGAAGGCTTCTCACTGATCACATGTGAGGCTTTTCACACTCTTTCTAATTTCCAGTAGTGGATATTGCATTCTGTTGAAGATGTGAAGTCTTTCATCACATCTGAGATATTTCATCTAGTTCTATGTAACATTAAGAAAAGAAACCTCCAGAAAAATTATCATGTAAAGTTTCACATCCATGAAATTCTAATTTTCTGTTGACCCAAAGAATTTTTGTACTTTTTATCATATATCCTGATATAACAATATCCATGACCAAGTTTGAGCCTATACAGTGACAACTCTTATTCAGCCACCTCCAGGCCCCAAGTGACTGTAAAAATGCCCTTGATTCGAATGTACCTTCTGCTTTCAGAGATATGAAAAAATATGCACTTAGAATTGATTAAATGTGGTAAGTCCTTTGTCAAGAGACAAGGATTCTGGAGGGCAGAAAGCCAAACTCTAAGACTTAGTGGTGTTGGAAATGGGACATCAATGAAAATAGCTTTTCTACATACTGTATTTAGAAAGACAAGTGTGGATCTCATTGAAGATGTTACCATAGCCCTCATAAGGAACATTACAGTATATCTTTCAGCGTTGGATGGTTTTCCTAGGACTCTGCTACTGGTTTCCTAGCTTGGATGGGGAAGGTTGGCAAACAGTAAGACTGGACAGAGCCTCCTGGGGAGACACACTGGACCAATTCAAACCCCAAATGCTTAGCCTTTCTGCAGGGAGAACCACTTAGCAGTCTTGTGTGAGGCTGTGACTTCAACGGCTGGGCGTTTTCTTTGTAAGTGGGCTGAAACAGGAAGTCTTTTTCTTGTTATGGCTTAATTTAGCCTTAGCTCACTCAGTGCAACCTTTCTTGACTGAGGATCCTAAGAGAAGGAACGGAAATTGAGCGGCTTTCCCAGTTTTGTTTTCGACAGACTGTGAGAAGTTAAGCAAGATCTGTCAGAACACCACAGGAAGTCTATTACCTCAAGAATCAGTGAAATAAAAGAAATTGTGACACATTTTGATTGTAGTGGTTCTCTTGATGGATATGACATTTATAAGAGGTAGCGAAACCAGAAGTTTTTATAGAAGGAGAGGAATAAGAGGATTGCTGGCACGTTTGTTCACTTGCTCCTGTACTTAAGCGTGATGTGAAGACTTAGGTCTCTTTTGAAGGTACACAAGCAAGGCTGAGTTCATGGGTTTGTGACCTGTGCTTTTTCATAGGGGCCCAAGATTGGAAGACCTCCATTCTTAGTTCAATGCTCCAGTGTCATCTTGAAATTCACAAGAAGTTTTGAAATAAGGGTTTCATATTTGAATATCACAATAGGCCTGGAGACTGGGTAACTAATGCTGTTCTAAAGGAGGCACTCAGAAATACTGCATTCAAAAGCCACAACTGCCACTGCACTATCGTCAAGAATAGTAGCTGCAGGAGGGGGAAGAGGAGCAGCAGTGTTATTCATGAGTGCTCTATATTAACTCCGCATTGCTCCTGATACCGTTTGGGGCCTCTTCTGTGTCTCTGTTTTCTCATCTAAAGTATGTCTGTGACATAACACTTGCCCTCCTTAATCCCAAATTTGGCTAATTTTTAGGATCGAATTAAATTCACACAAAGTACTTTCAGAATTGTAAAGGTCGAGTCCCATGGAAAAGAGTATTTATACACACCTCCTCCACACACGCACACACACACACACACTGCCAACCATGGAGTCTTGCTGGTAGCTACCTGCTTCTGACTCCGGGGGCCTAGTTGGGCTCAACAGTCAGATTACTGTGGCCCATGACCACACAGCAGGTATTCTGGAAGATCCTAGAGTCAGCAAGTCAGTTCCTTTGAAATCTCAGGGGCCTGAGCAAGACAACTCATTGCTGTCAAAAGATCTGAATACAGGCTGCAAAGAAATTACAGAAAGGCAGACAAGGAGAGAGTTGGGAGGAGAAGCGAGATAGCAAAATCCAACCTGCAAACATGCTATGAGTCCCTGGGACATAGTTACAAGCACTTGTCTAGGTACCAGGATTGAGGAGGGAGGGGCCAAGAGTGCCAGCCACTTCACATTGACACATAAATTTTCTCATTGCCCAGAAGGGAATTATATTCAGAGTTCCCATTGTCTAATGACAGGAAGCTTTTATCTCAATGTGTGAAGGAGTTCATTTTCCTGACCGAAAGGTGAAAAGTGCAGAATCCAGACGTTGAGAAAGTCAGAAAATAACAGATGGCTTGAAGCATGCAGGAATGCTCTAGATGCCTTCCGTGGTGCTTCCTAAGGGTCTCACAGAAACAACTGAGGGTTTGGGGATAAAATACAACAGAGAGATGAAAATAGCACTTTCAGATGAGGCCCCCAAATGAAATGCCAGGTGATTTACAGATCACTTTGCAATGATTTGTGTTCCTGGCGAGAAGTGGTGACCAACACTTTGTTTTATTTGGTATTTTCCCCTTCTGCATTGCTGACAAAATGGTCACTATGTCCCTCTCCGTTTCTCAGCCCTGGCCCAGCCCAAGGAATGTACTTAGTGTAATGTATTCCTTCCTATCAGTAGAGAACTTCTGATTTGTTTATGTAGTAAGCAAACAGAATATATAGGTCACATTTTACCTAAGGAAAGCTTTTCCAGGGGTCCTTCATTTTACACAAGTATACTGGAAAATTTTTGTGTATATTAGATTGTGATTTAAATTATTCAGTAGAGCTTATTCAAAGTCTCCATGCTGACGATGTTGAAAAACCACCAAATTACACATTTATTCTTAATATGTCAGGCATTTAGCTTGATTAGGGTACACTTGTGAGATTTCTGTGAGAGAGGAAGATTAAAAAAAGAAAATAAATGACATGCGGGCAAAGGGTAGAAAATTAATTCAGTCCTTTGAGATTTTCATTTATACATTCATATTTATTACAGGGTATAAAAGATAGGAAAGAAAACCTTTTTCTACATCTTGCCTGATTAGATCCAAGTAGGAACTTCTTAACTTTTTCTGTAATGTTTCTTCCCATTGAAACATGGCCTCCTTGAAAACAAATAAATCAGAAAATGACATAAATTTCACAAAGTTAGAAGATGCATTCAAGCAGTGGTTCTGTATCTTGGTATTTGTTCATGCATGTAGCAGAAAATTCCTACAACAGCAAGCTCTGCCTTTAAAATCCTCATGTGGAAAGCAATTAGTGTGACACTAAGCTAACAAGAGTGCTGAATGACTATCTCAAAGGACTAATTCTCATTCCTTATGGTAGAAGGAGCTATACAGAGAGATATCTAATAAGATGTCAGCTCTTTGTTAGAGGATAATTTTGACCAGATGCATATAAGAAAGGATCATATAGATTACAGAGGAAGAAGAGACAGTTTGTTAAACCCTAACATTTAGAATCAGGGTTTAAAGATGAAAGGCACCACCTTACAAGCTTCCACAAAAAGGAATGATTTTTCAAATCTTTATACTGCTTTAACCAATCGTTTACGTATTGACTATCTGGAGCATCGTTCGGCAGGTGTCATTTCAACTAGTTGATTCTTGTATTGAATACAATTTTATTTGATATAATTGTCATCCATATTTACTGTTATATTGTCTTATAAAAATTAAGGAAAAAACGCACAATTTTTGTTCATCCTGTATTTAAATAATTAGACTGGTAAGTGGTTCATTTCATGGTGGTAAGAAATTCTCCAGTTACGCAGAATAGTAATGCATATTGCATGTCTAACTATACATTGTCCAATATGAGCTGGATGTAAATTCTTACAAAAAAGTGAAAAATAGCTTTCCCAATCTATGAGAGCCTTGCAACATATTTAAATCTTGAAGCAAGAGAACCTTTGTTACGGAGCTTGCACAGAATGCAGTTAATCTGGCAGGATTCAGCTCCACATTGCGATGACAACAAGCAAAGGACTGGCCCTGGCATTTGAACCAGTAGACAGTGCAGGAATGTTGATTCAGGGACAGGAAAGTGCTTTCCCATGAGAAAGTCTACAAGCTTCTTGCCTTCCACTACCTCCTCTTGACCTTGGAGCTGATGGGATTTTGAAGTGTTCTAATGACTGTGCAGAGCTGGGAAAAGCCAAAATCACAGAAGACTTTGCTTCGGATGCATTTTATATGTGTTTCTTTTATATATGGCATAAGAATGGAGGATAGGGACGTAACTGTATAGACGTGAGAAGTCTCTTTGTCTCCTGGCTGAGATGATGCAGCGCATTCGGTTGCATTCCTCTGTTGGCAAGGCAGGAAGGAGGCAGAGGATCAGGTCGCTGTGACCCATTTCCATCATTTTACTTGCTTTGCACCTGAGTTTGTACTCCAGGTTTAGACTGCAGCAAAGACTGCAGACATAGTTAAGACAGTAAGAAAGAGCCTGCATCAGCCTTCTGATTGGTTCAGAGCAGAAACTTCCAGCTACCAGGCAGCTTGGCTTGACGAGGATGAGTGACAACCTACAGCAGAAGTGCAGCCTGAGGATAAAGATGATGATTTAGTAGTTAACATTTGTGCTAAAGCAAGTGAGGGTCCCCACTGAACCTGCGGATGCTGAGAGGCTTTGGGCGTCATGAGAGCCTGCGGGGGAGCTGGTGTTGGCTGTTGTGTGCAGAAACCTGGGTGCAAGGGCAAAGAGGTCCACATGTGAGAGGCTGGGAAGCGGGGATGGTACTGAGGGAAGCACTTCTTGACTAGCTGGACAGTGACAGTCTGTTCAGATGCCTATGCCTGACCTTGGTCAAGCCCAGATCGGGCTGTCACCAAAGCTTTTTGAGCTACCTGAAGCACTGCCTAAAGTCCCTGTAGTTTTCCTAGACCAAGTAAGAGTTGCCAAATCTGCCAGTGCAGGAAGGTATCAGGCTCAGCAGTGAGTTCACGATGATATAGGAAGATTTCCACAGGACCTCGGTTGAGACTGTGGACAACAGAAAAGAAGATAACGCAGGTTGAGAAACTCTAATTCAAAATGCTTGGGGTCAGAAGTATTTCTGATTTTGGAATATTTGTATAGACATTACTGGTAAACATGTCTAATCCCAAAAGTGAAATAATTCATGTTTTGGAGCATTTCAGATTTCAGAGGAGGGATTCTCAATTTGGGTATTGTTAACCAGTGCAAAGAACTCATAGAGGCCATTTAACATAATTCTTCTATTTTAATATTGAAATCCCCAGTAAATAGTTTCCCGTCCGCCTGCTTGAAAATCCCCAGCCTGAGGAACTTGGTGTTTCCTGAGGTAGCTCATGCAGTCTCTGGCCATTAGTTCTCCCTATAGTGTGCTAAAAAGCTTCCTTCCTGCGTAGGTTCTGAATTCTTGGGTAAGTCACCTCATACTGACAGGTACCCTCGTTGGAAATGCCTCCTATGCTTCCCTGAACTCTTCTCTTTGCATAGCTCACTTTTCCTCAGCCATTCCTTGTTCCATGAATTTGAGGCTCCTGTTAACCTTGCTAACCCTCTCATCAGTCTGGCGGTCAGGCCAGCAAAGTGTTCCTGGTGCAGACAGAGTATTTGTTCCCTTGCTGAACACCATTCTTCCATTGACTGTGGGTCATTTAGGGTCCAATTGTATTATTGCCTCACCTAGAGTTGCCAAACGATGTAAACCCAGCTGGAAGATGGCCCAGCATTGCTTGGCTTAGGACTGCCGGAATAGCCAGTGCTTCTGAGCAAAATGGTTTCACTCCCTGAAAATTAGGTCATGGTGACTCAGGAAGGAATAAAATGGAAGATAGAAAGTTCTCTGGTGTATTTTTCTGCTATATATTCCTTGTTTAGTCAGTTGAAATTTCATATCGTGTCTAGGAGATCTGGCCAATGGAGAAGTGAACATTAATTCAAATTGAGGAGCTGTTGATTGTATGTATTGCTCACAGTAAAGCCAGAGAAATCTTGAACTTCCTTTCTCACTCCAATACACCCCTTCGCCCTGCAGTTTTAGGAATAAACAATGCTACGGGCCTGTGCATAAGGAATAGAGAACCTTGTCAATTCCAAATATAGGATTTCACTTTTTTCTTTCTCTGGAGTTTTAATTTTTTTAAATTGAAAACTTGAAATTGTATATATTTATAGGGGTACGATGTGATGTTCTGGTATATTTCTGCATTGTGACATGATTAAATCTAGATGATTAACAATCCTATCAATTCATATAATTTATGTGGTGAAAAAATTCAAAATCTACTCTTAACAATTTTGAAATATACAATGCATGATTGTTTATTATAATCACCATTATAGGCACTGGATCAGCAGATCTTTCCTCCTGTCTAACTGAAACTTTGAGGCCTTTGACTAACATCACACTTTTCTCCTTCCTCTCCTTAATATAGTGAAGTATTAAGTTTCTTCACTATATGGGCTGAAAAGTGTGATACAATTTGTACCTAATAACTAAATAATAATCCCTGGTAAAATGTAAAGAAGACATGACTTGGCATACCCACCTTTCATGTAGTTGACTGAAAGCAGGATGCAGTGTGAAATTACTTTTTTGCAACAGTCACATTCTTGGTGGATTTACACAGTCAGCACACATCATGCTGATGATGGGCTTGGATTATGCAGTCGAGATACTAGGCAAGGGTTAAACTAAAAACCATGACAAGAAGGGTCACCGCTACATATGTGTTTAGGGAGAGAGACAAGAGAAGGGACTGTTGAGTATTGAGAATGTTCTGGAAGAAGGAACATGTACTAACGGGGAGCAGCTGTAGTGATGTTGCCTACATTGTATCATATTTATAACCAGGTATTCTAATCTGTCCCCACCCCTGGCATTTACTGTTCTGCCTTGATCTGGAGACTGGCATTCCTACAGGGTTCCCCAGAGACCACATTTGTTCCCCCACATGCCTGTCTTATTCGACAGTCACTTTCAAGTGTGGTTCTTTCCCTTTACCCCATCTTTACTGTTTTGGAGAACAGAACATGAAACACCCTAATGAAAAACTGAATTCCTCTTAAGAAACAGCAATACCTTTTTCCTGCATTTTCAAAATTATCCACAGTAAGTGCATGGGGGTTTTCCTGGTAGGAAAACTAATAAGTTTTAAAAAAATTTAACTGGGTAAAGGACACAATGAGTTTAATATTTTGTTTTCACAATTGGAAATTTCTGCACTGGTAGTAATTACTTTGATGTCCATCCAATCCAGGCTTTTCTTTTTTGTGGAACATTGTAGTCACTGTGAGCACGTGAAGCCAGCTGTCTTGGCTTTGATCTATACTCTCTCTTGATTACGAGTGGGACATGACTGCTGAACCCAGCCACCTTCACTAAGAGCGGCCTTCTTTTCAAACAGGCAGAATTAGCTATTGGCAGAAGAATTACTCTGGATGAACCCAATGCCCTCACCTTTGGACTCAGCTCTATGCTTTGTTCGACAGTCTAGTCTTAGGGAGGAGAGGATACCTGGATGGTCGTGCCTTCTGTGGTCGAAGGGACACTTCATGCCTCCTTACGGATAAAACACTGGGCTCGCGGAATGTAAAGTATTACATTTTACCACAGAAGAAAACACCTCATCTTTGGCTTAATGAAATATTATGAAATTCATGAACTTAAAATTTAATAGAGATTCAGGAAAATATGCTTCTGATTTAGAGAAAATGAAATCAAAGGCAGGAAAAGTCTTTCGTTTGGTTTCATTTGAGTGGCAGCAGTTTATACTTGATCTGAGAGTGGTAAAGACCTCTTATTATTTATATTGAACCATTTCCTCTCCCCCCAAAGTAGCCAGTTACAGGGCAGTTTTCCAACAGAATTGCTATCAAATTTATTCAGAGAGTGAAACATCTTACTACTGAACACCAGCCCTCTTCAGTCCATTACTGTCTACTGACAGCACACGTGTCAAACGGAGGACAGAACTTAGTTTCAGCATCTAATTCCACTGTTGATTGGGTGATCTTTATCTCATTAGTGGTTTTTGCATTTGTAAAATGGGAAAACCCAGAATATTTGCTTTGCCCATGTTGCCATGCTATTGTGAGTACAAGAGAGAAAATACAGATGAATCCACATTGTAAAATTTAATGTGATAAGCATTTGTTTCTTGGATAAAATTTAGAATTAAAATTTAGAAGTGTATCTTCTGATACACTTTTTAAAGTTAGGAGTCATAGAGCTGAATTAAATCCCAACACATTTCTTTTTAAAAATTAAGTTTATAGGTACACTTTATTATATATAATGATTGCATTCATCATTGGGAATTTGTACTTGTACATGATGTATCTTGCTTCTTCTTTCTCCCATTTTCCTCTTCTCCCTTCAGCGCTTCTTCGTCTCCTTATTTACAGAAGTTTTGTTTCCATTTTATCCTTTTCTCAGGAATTTCTTTTTCCTTCCTTCCTTTCCTCTTCCTATTGGAGCATTTTCTTCCTATTTCACAATATTTGTAATACATTTTGGTTCTTATTTTACACTTTCAGTTTTTCACACAAGCAAAACAAGGTGATATTTACACATGTGTATCTGATTTATTTCACTTAAGAGTATGTTCTCAAGGTGCATACATCTACCTAGAAATGTCTAGTTTATCCTTTATGGCTCAGTAGTACTCCATTGTATTTAAAAACCACTTCTTTATCCATTCATCAGTTGATGGGCATTTGGGCTGTTTCCAAGATTTGGCTATTAAAAACTGTGCTGCTATGAACGTGGGTGTGCTTATATCACCGTGGTACAATGTTTTTTATTATTTTTGGTAGATATTCAGAAGGGGAAGAGCTGGGTGGCAAAATTTTTTTTGTGAGCTATTCATCACACAAAAGACTAATATCTAGAACATATATAAAAAATATGTAAAGCAGCAACTATTGGTGTTTTTTTGTTGTTGTTGTTTTTGCTGTTGTTGATGTTTGCCTGTTTTGTTTTTTGTCTTTGGATTTTTGGTTTTTGTGTTTTTTCTGTTGTTGAGAGGATTAATTGTCTGACTAAATTTGCATGTCTGGATATGGGCTTATATATTTACACTTCAAAGATATCAATGGATAAAGCAATAACCACTGTTGAGATCATATC